>OY764961.1:147774725-148055444 GCA_963668005.1 Melieria crassipennis | reverse complement strand
CGGCGATCTGTCAATGCCGGTGCACCGGTGCGCGCCAGTCAGCCGTCAGGCCACTCAAGGTAAGCCGCATTGCTTATATTTTATGAAATTTTTTATTTCTGGCTGCTTTTGTTTTAATTAAAAGTCACTTTGGGATGCAGAAGAGCGGTGCACCTAAAAATATGCTACGCAAAGTGAAAATCAAACACTTTGACACTAATTACGGGTGTGACGTTTCGTTGTGCATGAAGAAGAAGAAGAAGAAGACAGACAATGTTTGTTGTCTATGTTTGTCAGTGCTTAATGGAAAGAAACTTTAAATGTATACGTACACGTATATGTACACTCCTTTAGTATTATTTTTCGTAGACAGTTGACACCTATGATCATTGTAAAGCAGCTCCGGAAAGGCAAATTGATAACTTTTATTCTTCGGAGAAAATTTCACAATAACGTTCTCTATGCTTAGGTTAGGTTAGGTTATGCTGGCTGCCTCTATAAGAAACACACTCGGAAGCTCGAAAGGCCCATTGTGATACCACATATTTCACCCGTTTTTGAAATGCATATGCAACACTGTTTTTTTTCAACATGTGATACAACACACATTTCAAGCGGATGGGGAAAGGGAGGGGAGGGGACCTACAGTTTAACGCCAAATCCGAACGCCGATTGGCAGTTTTTCTTTCACACTTGGAGGTTTTGGCATTGCCTGCCAATAGCGCACTTGTGCTATTCTTGTAATTCGCATCTGCTTCATGTGGCTAGCGATAGAATTAGATGCGCGTTTTTTTCCAGCCCGAGCCAGGAATCGAACCTGGGGCCTTCGGTATGACAAGCCAGCGCGCTACCTGCTGGACTATCGAGGTCGGCTATGTTTGGATGAGTCGTGCATTTTAAAAATTTAAACTTATCTTTATTTTATTTGAGAATTCTTCAGAATTCTTCAATTAACCGAAATGAATTCAATTACACTACTCGACACGAAAAATGCTCTTAAAAATAAAAGTATTTTTTAGACTAATCTTCGGCTGCTGAACACGAAACTGAAAATTTAAAAATTTTCTTAAAAAGCGTTTTCGAAAAATCTTCGAAAAACACGTTTTTCCCCTCTTATTTCAGTTATGAGCACATATCTCGTAAACCAACCATCCGACCAACACAAGTGGCCCGTCGTTCAGAAGGCAATTAACTAACCTTTCCAACGATATATAGATTGTCCAAATCTTGAAAAAGATTTGAGGAAGTTACTGCCGGTGAAAGTTGAAAAAAATTGCAGTTTTTGACCATTTTCAAAAATTATACATTTTCGAATCGTTTTTTATAGATAAAATAAATTATCTCCTCTGGTTTTAAAATCTAAGAAGAAAGATATATTATTTGAGCAAATATTAAGCCTAACATCAATCAAATTTAAAGAAAAATGACAAAGTTATGATGCACGGAGTGAAAACACTAACTTTTCATTTACTACACCGTGCGAAAAATTTTTTTTATTTTTCCGAGACCCATCCAAATGTTGATATAGAGGTGAAACTAAAGGTCATTTATAATATCCTGGCATAGTCAGTTTTTCATTTTCTGACCCAAAAACCTTTTTAAAGGACTTTAAAATTTTAAGGATATACACATTTCAAATATTTTTTTAAATATTTGCGATTGTGCAATGATAAAGATATAGGTATCAAATGAAAGAGGAAAATTGTCTTCTCTTAACTATTTTGAAATTTTCTAAATGACGGGCCACTTGTGAGATATGTGCTCATAACTGAAATAAGAGCGAAAAAACGTGTTTTCGAAGATTTTTCGAAAACGCTTCTTAAGAAAATTTTTTTATTTTCTGTTTCGTGTTCAGCAGCCGAAGATTAGTCTAAAAAAAATACTTTTATTTTCAGGAGCACGCGATGAACCCATTTTTTGTCGAGTAGTGTTATTTTCGACGTTTTCGTCAATATTGAAAACATTTTTCATAGGTTGATTTTGGGATCGCCTTGAGCTTCTATTACAAATACTGCACGTCGTGTGAATTCGGAGCTTGCGGAACGGTATGAGAGATTAATTTTCTTCGCACAATACTGACATTTTCCCCCCAAAGGCACACAAAATACTCCTTATTTACGGTCTGACTTGATGAAAAAAAATCGTAGACGACCGCAAGACGACAATCAAGGAAAATGGTCAACAAAGCTTTGATTTTGAATCGACATTGCCGTGGTTTTATGGTTTTAAGAAGCGCCATTTCGATAATTGTTGATTAGTTTTGATATCGTATTCATAGATCCAAGTCTCGTCACCGGTAATGACGACATCGATAACGTTTTGACCCAAAAAAAACATTTTAATCCGATGCTGTTTCTGCAATCAATTCACCACTCGTCTGAAACTCGTCTCAAGTCCAAAACGCTCTGTACCGTTCGGAACAAGACACCAAGATCGGCTATTTCCTTCCCCTGATGCTGACACGACGAACTGGGAGAACAATTTTCTTAACTTTTTCAAAGGTTTCGTTAGTCACACTGAAGGATGGACGACTGGAACTAGAAAGGTCAGCAACCACAGTACGGTTCGCTTTATGCTCTTCGTACGTTTGAACTCTCGAATTCGAAAGGCTAGCGTCGATATTTTCAATGTTTCCGGACATGATATTAAAAAGCAGTGGCGTGCATAGGATTTTACTTGGGCGGGTTTTGCACAAAATCCCTCTGAACTTTTGGGCTTGATTCCATTTGAAACCATATTTTGCACGAGAAATTTTTGTATTCAGGGGGGTTGAACCCCTTAACCACCTTTCTGTGTGCACCACTATTGTCAATTGACTTGGCAACACTGCCTCAAGCTGTTGCCCCAGCCAATTTCACATGAAGGAAGTGTAGTAAGAACAAGAGACGGGACCAACCAAACGCGCTATCAAGAGTGACTCACTTTACTTTTAAATACTTTCTTATATGTCAAAACTCTTGTTTTTTTAATAAAAATCGTTTGACAAAATTTGTAAGAAATTCCGAGTATTTTTTTATCAGAAAGTATACTGCATAGTAAATTTAACCAAATCACTCTTATTTTGGCATATATAGTAAAAAAAATACATAAATTGAAGCAAATATATATGTATGTATAATAGACTGGATTTAGTGCACGATTTTTCGATTTCGATGCTCCGCACCCTCTCATTTTATGCGGTTTGGTAAAAAAGTGCATGAGCCAAAAAATTTTGGGGCTAGGGTGGGGCTAAATGGCGTCTCATCGAGGTCAAAGCTTACAAAAAATATGGGAAATTCGACAAATTGCTCCACAGCTGATCAGAAGTTGCTTTTAGAAGGTTAAAATCTATGACCGACCCCTCTAGTTTTCCTTAGTGAACATTTCTTTCAAACATACTCACCCCCTATCTCCAACCATTGATGGAGCTCCCATACAAAATGTACATTTTTATAAAATAGGCTCCCACTGCTCCCAGGTTGCCCCCAGACGTGTCAAATGTATGTCCGACATCCATTTATTTTCTCTTCCGAATGTTTCTTCTAAACATACCTACCCGCTATCTCCAAGTCTTAAGGGGCTGCCATACAAAATTGGCCATTTTCTATGCCATTGGCTCCCCACTTGCAAATTTAGTAGTTAAGTAACCGAGAAAACATCGTACCTCGGAAACTACAGAACCGATTTCAATGATTTATTCAGCGATCACCAACATTCTTGAGTACAAGAAATACAAAATTAATGAAAGTTCAGAAATTCACCACCAGAGGTCGTCTCCCATACGATCGGATTTGTGACGTTGTCAACTTTTGGGTTTCTACAAAGCAAAAATCAAAATGTACTGTCGAAACCCCACTAACCTCCCTACTTTGAATATAATTGCAATCGTAATTGAGTGTTAAGAAAAAATCATTAGATTTTTGTGAGAAAATGTGAATTTTGTATTCAGTCGGTATAGGTAGGCACTCCTAGATTCGATTTTTGTGAGAAAATGTGAATTTTGTATTCAGTCGGTATAGGTAGGCACTCCTTGCGTAGGCAGCTTGGAGCAAAACTTGTTTTCTATGTCACAAGGCGTCATTATAGTCTCTGATGAGTTTCACGCCCCTTCCGACAGCATCGTTGGCCACATGTAATTTATGCACAATGTTTTTTGCATCCTGGTAACTCAATTATGAAACTGTTTGACTTACAAGGTGCGTCCCAAAGTAAACAGGACTTTTGCAATAGGGACGTTTCTGGTGGCGCCATCTATGTGTGAGGACATGCGTTGGAAAGGTACATCTTTCATTCACATACTGTCTAAATTTCATGACATTTGGTCTAGTAGACGCCGAAATATCCCGCTCAATGTGACAGTATGTTTTTAACTTTGGTACGAGAATGTCGATCGAACAAAGAGCTAATATTAAGTTCTGTTTTAAACTTGGTAAAACTTTTACCGAAACGTTTAAATTGTTAAAGCAAGTTTATGGTGATGATTGTTTATCCCGTGGCCGTGTTAATGAGTGGTTGAATCGATTCAAGAATGGTCGTGAAGACTTGAATGACGACGAACACGTCGGCCAGTCGAAATTTGTGATTACTGACGATGCCATCAAAACTGTGGGTGATTTTATCAAAATGCAGCCAAAATCATCATTGGAATTGATGGAAATGGAATTGAACATCTCCAAAACATCAATTGATCGCATTTTAACCGAACATTTGGGTCTCCGTAAAGTGTGTTCTCGCTTCATTCCGCACACTTTAACCGACGACCAAAAAGCGCAGAGAATTGAGCACGCAAAAGACATCGTTCGGGAAGCCAGACGTGATCCAAATTTCTTGTTCAACATCGTAACCGGTGACGAAACGTGGTGCTTTCAATATGATCCCGAAACAAAGCGTCAAAGTGCCGAATGGAAGCACCCAGATGAGCCAAATCCGAAAAAAACCCGCCGTGAGAAGTCAAAAATCAAAACTCATCTCATTTGTTTCTACGATTCAAAGGGAATAATTCATCGAAAGTTTGTTCCACCGGGAAAAACAATTAACGCTTTGTTTTATGTTGAAGTTTTGAAGCGTTTGGTGCATCGCATTCGTCGTATTCGGCCAGAATATCGCGAGGAAGGAAGTTGGCGTTTATTGCATGATAATGCACCGGCTCACAGAGCCCTAGTTACGACCGATTATTTGACCAAAAATCGCATTTTTACCATCAATCATTCACCGTATTCGCCTGATATGGCTCCCTGTGACTTCTACTTATTCGGTCAGTTGCATTTGCCGATGAAAGGAAACCGTTATAAGGACGTTGAGGACATCCAAAAGGCTTGTACCAACATTCTGAAGGCGATGCCGGCCGATGACCTAAAACACTCATTCCAAATGCTTTTGGACCGTGCAAAACGTTGTATCGAAGCAGAAGGAGAGTATTTTGAATAAATAAAAAGAATTATACAAAAATAATTATCCGTTTTCTTTATTTTATAAAAGTCCTGTTTACTTTGGGTTGCACCTTGTATGTGTCAAAATACCCACACAGGAAGTGGGTCTGACAAAAGAGAATACTTGCTTTGGCTATCTACACTCACGACTGCTCAAAAATCGAGAGTTGAACTGGGGCTGGTCTCTACTGGAAGGATCTGCAGTCTAGACCGTGCTACTACTATTAAAACGGGTTAAATAAATTTTGTATCAATAACTTTTAGTTACAGAAAAATTACTTTATATTAATGGAAAAATACAAAATTATAATTTTTTTATTTTTATTTTTTTTTTTAATTTTATTTACCATTATTAAAGAAACAGGGTTTTGAACAAACGCGCCCAATTCGTAGACTTCAATTAGAACACAAACTTTCCCTGATATCGCTGCAAATTATTGGAAATTATTTTGTGGATAACAGTAAAACTTTTGTATTTTGCTTTGAATTCACTTCTAAAAATATTAATTTGTTGGTGCCTAGTTAAATTAAACCCATAAATTAATCGTAGCTTTTGCTATAAAATGACAAATAGATGAAATTGCTCTCAGGCAACTTTGGGGGTCGAAAGGGTTAAAAAAATATATATTTTTTATAATATGAACCGTAGAACAAAATATGCAAATTAACCTATCACAAATTTACATCTTTTTGCAACGCTATTTGCAATAATATCGATTTCGCCTTAACTCGAGAGCATTTTAAGAAGAAGATTTGTGAATTTTTATATTTAAGTTGTTACTTATAGTCTGTGAGGGTTAAGCCCGGTAAAAGAATAACTAAATAAATAAATAAAATTAAGAGTGCTGTCTCTACTTGCATCACTTGGTTTACTTCATTATGGTATAAAGTACTCTAAAAGGTCCTAAGAGCACTTTAACATTGCATACTTTTAGGCTTTACATAATCTTTAATAATTAAGAAATGTGTCCTTTACATAATTTAAAAATAATTTAATACAATCAAGCCACACTTTAATAGATTATTAATGCCTTTTAAAGGGATAATATGCAAGAACTTGAATGGGGTCACCAACATTTTTTGGTCTACCATCGCGTTTCAATCCTTTTGCCATCTGCAACCCATTCTTATCAGCCACAAGCGGCCCAAGTCAATGCCAAAAATTAAGGTAAACCGCAGCATTCAAGCAACGCGATTAATAATGGGGTTTGCTGTTGTTGTTGTTGTTGTTCACGTTGTTTCGCCAAAAAAAGGGTTGTCGTTGCCGTTGATTATTTGGTGTCTTCTCAACGGTCGCGAATGGTAATTAAATGAAACAAGTGCCGGTTTGCGGGTCGATTATGGACACTGAGGCGCCAAAGTAAACGTTGTTGGACTGTTGCAAGGAGAAATGGCAAAGAGCAACCAAACGGTAGCAAAGTAAAATGTAAAAAGGCAAACGCCACTCCACTGCCCATTAATTTCGCAGCAAAATGGCAACCATAATGACAACCACCACAATAATAACAACAACAACAATAAACACACACTAAAGCTAAAGTGGCCGCAACAAAATTGTCGCAACAACAACAGCAACAACAGAAGCCCACATCAATAAATCACAATTTGCGGCATTGTTTTTGTGGCACTTTGATTTTTGATAATGCTGCACGTAACACAAATTTTACAAATGATGCAGTGAGCCGACGGCCGACACAGCGCAGCTGCCTTCCAGCCAGCCATCGCTCGAGCAAATGACCCTCGCGCTCGGAGTCTTGGCCCCGCAGACGGCCGATTTCCGACAGTATACGAGTCGCGCCACGCTCGCGGCCAACGTGGCACCGCGACGCAGACATCCGTCCGGCGCAGTCATTTTTGAGTCATTTAACATCTTCGCAAGTCGTTTAATGGCCCCGAAAACTTGAAGCAGCGCAGCCAAGGCGCACTTTGTTGTACACAACATTTCCGCCTTGGCACTGCCCACGCCCACCTCCCGTCCAATGCCATCGACGAAACAGCGCGGCGCTGTGGTTTGAGGCTGCCTCAGCTGCAGCAACATCTCTATTAGCCGCGGCAGTAAAATTAGACAAATGGTTCCGCTCGGTCTGCCAGTGCTTTCGCTTTCGCATTGGCTGTGGCCAGTGGCCGCAAATTTATTGCGCTCGCCGCGTCATATTCGATTTGTGGCTTTCGCAGCGCACAAACTCTGCGGCACTGCAGCCCAGTGCCAGTTTACATTTCGGCCGCAGCTATTCCACAACCAGAATTTTTATGATAAATTATGTTGAACGTTCTTGAATGGTTGTGTGTATAGCTGGAAATCATAGCAGTTGTGCACTTAACACACTCACAAATACACACACACGCACACACACACACATGCACACACTGAGACGCAGCCAACCCAAGTGAACTTGAAAGCCGCTCCCAGCTGGCCCCCAGTGCCACGTATGGCTTTGGAAAGTGACTTCGTCTGTGAGTGGAGAGTGTAGTCTCTGCATGTGTGTGAGTGTGTCTGCCTGTTTCGACCGCCATTTCGCTTTCTCCACTTTCGGTTTCTGCACTTGAAAATTGCTCGCGTGGCATGTGCAGAATTTATGTTTGCCAAATGAAGCCAACGTTCGAACAAATATTCGAATGTCTGTGTCGACCAATTTGAGTCAATTTTTCGAAATAAACTTTTACCAGTGGGAATTTGTGAATTTGTGGCATTGCACATAAAATTAGATGCGAGACAAAGAGTGCTGCCATGCAAAGTTGGCATAAGTTTAGTGCTGATGTTTGTCAAATCCTAATTACGAATGACTGCTGAATTGGTGTTGCTGTGTGGTGCGGTGCGGTCGACAGTGCATAGACAGTCAAGGTCGAAATTTACCTAATCATGGTTTGTGTCTCGTTTCTGAGGTCACAAAATTTAAAGCAAGGTTATTGTGCTGAAGACTTTAGTCTCTCTTTCATTCAGTTCTTAAAGGTATCATGGCACGCTAGAAAGGGGAATTTTCAATGATTTAAAAAATTATTTAATATATTTTTCAGCTCCTTTATTATCAATCTTTTTGAAAGATTTTGGCTAATCTGAAACAAAAAAACAAAAAAAAAGATTCATAATTATTAAGCTTTCGGACACAGCAATTCACCAGAAAAATTAAAAAAACGCTAAAAATAAAAGGATAGGAGCTTTTTGAAAAAAAGTGTCAAAAATTTACTGCGTTTTTCACCTTTTTCCCCAGAAAATGTACTTTAAATTAAAAATTGTTCTTCAATTTTGTGGTGGATTCTTGTAAACAATAAGTTAATAAAAAGAACTAAAAAAATATTTTTTTAATCGGTCGAGCCAATCCGGAGAATAAGTGGCCGTAATGGAGGATGTGTTTTTTTTCTACTCGACTTCAGCTCCACTTATATGAGAGACTATACATATGCTAAAAAAAAATGTGTTGTATGTTCCTTAAACCTTCAATATATTGTAAAAAAATGTTCACAAAGATTGATAATAAAAGAGCTGAAAAATAAATAATTTTGTAAATCATTAAAAATTCCCTTTCTAACGTGCCATGATACCTTAAATAGCACAGCTTTTCTTATTTTAGAGGACTTTTTGCTCCTCATTTACTCCAGTAAAGGCTCAACAAGACTCTCCCATCTGACTGGATTTAGAGGTGTTGAGAATCTTTGGATATTCCTTGGATATTCCAGTCAAGCGCCATTGTAGACCAATCCAACACCATTTTCTTCTTTTTATCTTCTTGAGTAAGAATTCCGCATAAATGCAGTATAGCGAACCCTCGTGAAAAAAATAAATGAGTATGTCTTTATATAGAGGGTTAGCTCTTGAATCTAACAAACTAAAAATTTTGCCGGAGAAACGCCCACAAAAGTCGTGGCTCGGGGTTAAATTTCAAAGTTTTTATCAAAAAAACACAATTAATCTCCAACTGATTTACACGATATGGGTATCAAACGAAAGGTATTTTTCATACCTTTCTATTAATGTACAACATTAGATACAAAAAATGCACTAATAAAAAGTTTTAAGCAAAAAACAAAAATGTTCATAAAAATTTTTTAAAAACCGATGTTTTTCTCGAAAAAATCCATAATAAAGGTGCAATAAGTTTGTTACTATATTGTAGCCTGTGGAATTCTCTTTACAACAAAATATAAAACATTTGATATTTTTGTGATTTCACTTTTATATTTAAATTTACATTGAGGTAAAAGCATCTGCCTGCAATATTGAAATGGCGTTTATGAAAGTTATTGCTTAGGCGCGATATTTTCCAATCATAGTAATTGAATATAAAAATACTGTACGCTCCTTACTGAACCTGATCCCCTAGTTACTCCCATTAGGGTTATTTCTTTTGCAGCCCGGCCAAAGGCCGGCCACACAAAAGGTACTTTAATACAGAAAAAAGTGGGTTACTACCACCCTGCACCTCCTGGAAAAGTACCGTTGAACTGTAAGCAAAGAATATACTTAAGTGTGGAGAAGTACCGTTGAACGGTAAACGAAGGATATACTACGGTGTACAAAGAATACCCGGAATTTGTTTATAATTCAAAAAATCTTTATTTATTCTTCCAAATCAATTTCATCGCCTTCAAAGTAGTCCCCCCCGATGCAATGCACTTATGCCAACGGACTTTCCAATCTTCGAAGCATGCCAAATAGTCACCTTCCCGTATGGCCTTTAATGCGCGCGCCGATTCACGTTGAATCTCTTCAATCGATTCAAAACGGTGTCCTCGAAGTGGTCTTTTGAGTTTGGAGAATAGCCAGAAGTCACAAGGAGCTAAATCAGGCGAATACGGTGGCTGTGGAACGATATGAGTTTCATTTTTGGCGAAATGCTCACGAAGAACCAATGCCGTGTGAGATGGTGCATTATCGTGATGCAAAAACCAAGAGTTGTCTCTCCATAAATCCGGCCTCTTTTTGCGAATAGCTTCACGTAAACGACGCATAACGCTCAAGTAATATTCCTTGTTGACAGTTTGGCCCGGCGGAAGGAACTCATAATGCACAACACCACGATAATCGAAGAAATCGAATTCCGGGTATTCTTTGTACACAGTAGTAAGTGTGCTTTTTAGTGCGAAACTATCAAAAATTTTCATTTTTATTTCAATATGGACAACATGAATCCCTTCAAATTGTGCCAGCTATTTGAAAGTGAAGAGGCTTTTGAGATCAGCGAAAACGTCCTTTGAAAAGTTAATGGAATGGAAATTAATGCCCGGTGAAGGTAGTTGTTGGTGTGCAATTGTGCAAAACTTCTGATTTTGTCGATGGCTATCTGGCAAAGTTTATGCTTCTTAAAGAATGTAAAGCTAGAAATCAGGATCTTTTGAAAACGTTTTTTAATACGGCAGGTACTTTGTACAACCCCCTACAGCCGTCATTGTCCGAAAGTGATGGCGAAGATGACTACGAAATTACTTTGGACCAAAGGTCAAGTTAGAAAAACTTAAAAATATATATTGAAAAACAACAAAAGTATACGTTTTTATATTTCATTGTAAAGGGAATTTCATATGGTAACAAACTTATTGCACCTTTGTTATAGATTTTTTCGAGAAAAAAATTTGTTTTTAAAAAAGTTTATAAAATTTTTTTTTGCATTTTACTGCATTTTACGTATTTAATGTTGTACATTAATAGAAAGGTATGAAAAAGACCTTTCGTTTGATACCCATATCGTGTAAATCAGTTGGAGATTAATTGAGTTTTTTTGAGAAAAACTTTGAACTTTGACCCCGAGCCACGCCTTTTGTGGGCGTTTTCCAGGCAAAATTTGTAATTTGTTAGATTCACAAAAATACGCTCTATATGGCCCAATTTTTAATTTTTTTTTTTTCATGAGGGTTCGCTATACAGCATCTGTTCCAAGAATTCTTGACTCATCTGCTTACAGAGATCATCACTTCTGAATGTATATATCAGCAAATGATTTGCAAAAACTTGTTGATGAAGTTGCTGTGTGACGGTGTTGGAGGTCAACTAATTGATTTCACACTGATTTCAATTGATTGAATTGAATATTCGTGGCTTCGTGTACCGGAAAATCCGTGTACCTGACGAAATGAAATGAGAATGGAAAACAATTATCCTCCAAATTAACTGCTCACTAATTTTCTTAAACACTTAAAAAAAACATTTTCAATGTTATTTACGCATCACAACTGCACTGATACTCATACTCACCTATGTTTAGTTCGAGGACATGAGGACATCCCAGCGTAGAATAGGCAAGCTCGCCTGGTGCTCGAGATGGTGCTATGGTATTTAGTAAATTTCAGACTTTTTCAGAGCTTTAAGCCCCTTATTTATATAAGTTTCTACTAACTTCAGATGGGAAACGGCAATACAGTATTTACATACACGATCCAGAACCAGCATTGTACTAGGAAAATTTTCTCACAAAAAGGTGACCAGCTGAGAACCATGATTCTTCTTTTGACGAGTCATCATCCAAAGGATAACTAAAGGATAAAAACTATTTGAGTTAAGTTAAGACTAGTTGAGTCTATTTTTCAACAATTTCTGTAGAAATTGCATGGGCGAAAATTCCAGATTTCTGCGGAAGTCGGGTAGATTATAAAACAAATTAACAGGGAACATCAAGTCGTAGTACAATGGACGTATGTAATGTCTGAATGCTGCGCTTACTAGACTGTTCCCTTCTTCTTCTTCATCTTCTTTGTCTTGTTTAGCACTCTTTTCTTTCTCTCTCTCTCTCACTTTCTACCAACTCCTGTTGTCCAACCTATTATCCAGCCCTATCCTCCACAAAGCATTTCCATCGGCTGCAATCCTTTTCAATGACTTTAACTTTTTAGAACATTTTCCTGCATATTGAATTTCCTCTTCGAGCGATTTTATTGCTTGTCAGCAAAATTTCAGCGGAAACTTTTCTGAGTATAAAAATCCTTTCATTTTCCATTTTAAGTGTCTATATTTTGCCCAAAGTTCTTTGCTGAAAATAATGAAAAGGATAAAGAGACTATTAGTCACCTTTTCTGCCACTGCCCGGTTCTATCTAGATTCTAGATGAAAGTAGAAATCCCTAAGCTCTCCCTTCTTCGACAACTTGATTGACGTCAGTTCAGTTAACATCAAAAACTTGCGTGAGTTCATTCACAATTCAAATGGCTTGAAAAGCCTTCTCGATTTCCAGTAAGACAGACTCTCAACTTGTGGTATCACAACGCGTCCATTTCGTGGTCTAAGTGTGTCTTCCGGCAAGTCTTATGCCCAGACTGTCACCTTAACATAACCTAACCTCTTCGTTGGCGATTTTTCTGGACCAAAAGATGCGTATTACTGCCTAGGAAAAATCAAATTCAGAATCTAACCATAAGCGGCATTCAGATTCCCTTAACCACAGAACAAGTTTGAACTTATAAGAAAGTTAAGTATGCATTCCATTTCCATTAGTCCATTTAGTTATTTACATTTTACTTAACTTTCTAGAAGTTCAAACTTTTTCTGTGTTTAAGCGAATCTGAGTTCAAACAACTGTGGTATCACAACTGGCTTCCATGGTTCAAGTAAGTTTCCCTCGAAACAGCCAATCTTGTCTGCATTCTTATCACGTTAGCAAATTTTGCAAGCTTTACTTTTTTTATGCATTTAAATACTCTTTAAAATTACTTTTACTTTTAACAAAACTTTTCACAACATATGAAAATCAGTTCAATCAAGTTTTCTCACCTCCTCGCATTCACCAGTTAACAAAACGTTTTAGCCCCAAAATGGCACAAAATCGATCAAATTCAAATTTGAATAGCACCAAACCAATAATTTAACAGCTTGGCAGCTGCCAAAGCCAGCGGCATAGAAAAAACTCTGCCAGCAAACCGTCAGCTAATGTTAGCTTTTCTATTAAAATTACAGCAAAAACATTACAACTCGATCACAAAACACAACAAATTGGGCACAAATTCAATTGTGGCAAATTTAAGCACAATTAGCCAATGTTGTATGGACTATGCAGGTCATTGTGACACCTGCAGCAGCTTTAAGAAATTCTTTGTAAACTACAAGAAAATATGTAAAGATGAAAATAGTAAAAATTAAATTTTTGCAATAGTTTAGTTTAGTTGGCCAACGCCTGCGGTGCGCTGTAGGGCTGAACCCTTTTCGGGCAGTGCATCAAATTGAAAAGTCAATTCGTTTGCTAATCAAGCAGCCAAATCAACGACGAATGCTCACATCACTGCCACCGCTGACCGACCACACGGCCGGACCCAATCCAGCCGCACACCAGCACGCACCTGCCAACAGTTTCCGTTGGGCCAGAGCAAAAAAAATAAAAACCAATAAAGAAACGGAAAATTTTACGGAAACCGCACCTCGGGCCACGGGCGTCGGACGTTGGGCGGCTGCCAGCAGCATGCACCGCAACTCTTTCGACAATTGTGTGGCTGTTTCGGTACGAGCGTGCGTGTGTGTGTGTGTAAGTGTGATTGTGTGGCAACACGTAAACATTGGGCAACCCGTGCAGTAACAGCACCGCCACCTCAGCCACAAGTCAGTCAAATATAAATGAATGATGAATGCGTGCACAATGCCAGCAACGCCCGCCATGTCTGCATTTAACATCCACACACACACACACATACACACACCGTCTCGTCGCCCGCATCCTTCTATACTTTGGGCAACATATTTTTTTCATGCAAAGCTACAGCTTTGTGGAAACAAACTTCGACAGCAGCTCATGGGCGGTGCAGAATTAAGTGAGTGGGGAGTGCGACACGAGCCGAAATAGGGTTGGCTGCAGCGGTGTCTGTGTGTGCGTGAGCATCGTCCTGACATCATTAAATCAATTTAAAACCCTTTCATATGAGAATATTCTGCAGCTTAGGTGCGTCGAGGCACAAATGATTGTGGGATTTCCGCACCAAATCCGCAACTGGCTGCTCTGCCTTTCGCTTTCCCCCTTCGTTCTTTCGCCCTGTCCCTCGCCATATATCCATATCTGCTCCTGAACAATGTTGCTGCTGCCGTTGGCGGCTGTTGCTGGCTTCTGTAGTGCCTCTCCCCCCGCATCGCATGCGTTAGTCAAATCCGCCACATTTAGATTGTAATCCATCAAAGACACTTTTTAGGCAGACTTCTTACTCTGCCTCACTCTCTCTCTCCGTTTCGTTTTCCGTTTGTCGCTATTGTTGTTATTGTTTTGCTTATTGTTGCTATTGCATATTTTCGTATTTTCGACGCACTGTGTGTCATTTGAAACAAATTGAATGGAAGGCTGTGAATTTGTAAGGCGCTGTCGTCGTTTAGTATTAAAATCGTGTACCGTTGGCATAAATCACACGGAATACGTTAAGGCGGAAAGCGATGCACGGCGCGCCCTCCCATTGTTGATGCCGCATTTTTTTGTTTTGTTCTGTTGATTTGTTGTTTGTCCCTTATTTTGTTTGCTGCTGTAAGTTAAATTTTGCCAACTTTGAGAGTTTTTTTATTTTAATTTTTTTTTTTTTTGAATTAAAAATGTTCGATATATGTGAACACTTCATACGTTTGGCACGTGCGCATTGTTCACAGTTCTGGATGCCTGGCAAAATATAAAATCACACACATTAAACTTTAAACGAGTATAAATGTCCGAATTGCTCATTAAATACTTGAAATGCGTTGCAACTGACGTCTTGAGGAAGTGTGAAAAATTTAAGGAAACTATAAAATAAATGTATCTGAACTTTATATTTACAGTTTGAAGCATGCAACTACAATAATTTTGTTGTTGTTTTGTTAACTTTCTAGTCGAAGTAAAGTTTGGGGCTGAAGACGGGGACGAGGAAGAGGAAGAGGTGAAGGTAGAAGTCGTGGGTTGAGTTAGAGTTCGAGTTAGAGTTAAGGTTAGAGTTAGAGTTCGAGTTCGAGTTCGAATTCGAGTTTGAGTTAGAGTTAGAGTTAGAGTTAGAGTTTGAGTTTGAGTAAAAGTAGAAGTAGAAGTAGAGGTAGAGGTAGAAGTAGAAGTAAAAGTCGAAATAGAAGTCGAAATAGAAGTAGAAATAGAAGTCGAAATAGAAGTCGAAGTAGAAGTAGAAGTCGAAGTAGAAGTAGAAATAGAAGTCGAAATAGAAGTCGAAATAGAAGTCGAAGTAGAAGTCGAAGTAGAAGTAGAAGTAGAAGTAGAAGTAGAAGTAGAAATAGAAGTCGAAATAGAAGTAGAAATAGAAGTCGAAATATAAGTCGAAGTAGAAGTAGAAGTCGAAGTAGAAGTAGGAGTAGAAGTAGAAATAGAAGTCGAAATAGAAGTAGAAATAGAAGTCGAAATATAAGTCGAAGTAGAAGTAGAAGTCGAAGTAGAAGTAGAAATAGAAGTCGAAATAGAAGTCGAAGTAGAAGTAGAAGTCGAAGTAGAAGTAGGAGTAGAAGTAGAAATAGAAGTAGAAATAGAAGTCGAAATAGAAGTCGAAGTAGAAGTAGAAGTCGAAGTAGAAGTAGAAGTAGAAGTAGAAGTAGAAGTAGAAGTAGAAGTAGAAGTAGAAATAGAAGTCGAAATAGAAGTAGAAATAGAAGTCGAAATATAAGTCGAAGTAGAAGTAGAAGTCGAAGTAGAAGTAGAAATAGAAGTCGAAATAGAAGTCGAAGTAGAAGTAGAAGTCGAAGTAGAAGTAGGAGTAGAAGTAGAAATAGAAGTCGAAATAGAAGTAGAAATAGAAGTCGAAATAGAAGTCGAAGTAGAAGTAGAAGTCGAAGTAGAAGTAGGAGTAGAAGTAGAAATAGAAGTCGAAATAGAAGTAGAAATAGAAGTCGAAATAGAAGTCGAAGTAGAAGTAGAAGTCGAAGTAGAAGTAGGAGTAGAAGTAGAAATAGAAGTCGAAATAGAAGTAGAAATAGAAGTCGAAATAGAAGTCGAAGTAGAAGTAGAAGTCGAAGTAGAAGTAGGAGTAGAAGTAGAAATAGAAGTCGAAATAGAAGTAGAAATAGAAGTAGAAATAGAAGTCGAAGTAGAAGTATAGGGTGTTTTTTTTAGAGGTTTGTTTTTCGAATAGAGATAAAACTGGCATTTTGTGGTCAAATCTGGCAACTCTAATGTCATTTATGTTCAGTTTGGTTTGCCATCATGAACAGGTTGACAAAAGAACAACGCTTGCAAATCGTGCAAATTTATTTCGAAAATAATGGTTCAGTTCGCGAAGTTTACCGCAAGCTCCGTCCATTTTATGGTCGACATAATCGTCCATCAGAGCAATTAATTCGGTTAACCATGGGTCGTTTTCGCACTACGTTTACTCTATGTGATAATACGCATCCGCAGAGACGTCGAACAGTGCGCACCGAAGAAACAATTGCCGCTGTAGAGCAAAATGTAGAAGAGGACCCGAATGAATCGATTCGCCACCGTGCACAGCAATTGGAGCTTTGTCCATCTATTTTGTTCCCAAATTGGATGGCATGAATGTGGATGAGTTGTGGTTCCAACAAGACGGCGCTACATGCCACACAGCGCACGTCACAATCGATTTATTGAAGAAAACATTCGATGAGCGCATAATTTCGCGGAATGGACCTGTCAATTGGCCACCAAGATCGTGTGATTTGACACCATTGGATTATTTTCTTTGGGGAAACCAGAAACGTTAGGGGACTTGGAAGCCAACATTCGTGGCGTTATTGCCGACATACGGCCCCAAATGCTCGAAAAAGTGGTTAAAAATTGGACCTGTAGAATTGGCTTTATTCGAGCCAGCCGCGGCGGCCACATGCCCGAAATCATATTTAAACATTAATGGCATAAAATTATCCTTCCAATAAAGCCAAATTGATGGGCATTAAAATGATTTTCTTGTGTTTTATTTCAATTCGAAGTTCTATACCTCTAAAAAAAACACCCGATAGAAGTAGAATTTTCATTTTAATTTTAATTTTAATTTCAATGTAAAATTTTAATTTGAATTTTGATTTTGATTTTAATTTTAATTTTAATTTTAATTTTAATTTTAATTTTAATTTTAATTTTAATTTTAATTTTAATTTTAATTTTAATTTTAATTTTAATTTTAATTTTAATTTTAATTTTAATTTTAATTTTAATTTTAATTTTAATTTTAATTTTAATTTTAATTTTAATTTTAATTTTAATTTTAATTTTAATTTTAATTTTAATTTTAATTTTAATTTTAATTTTAATTTTAATTTTAATTTTAATTTTAATTTTAATTTTAATTTTAATTTTAATTTTAAGTTTAAGTTTAAGTTTAAGTTTAAGTTTAAGTTTAAGTTTAAGTTTAAGTTTAAGTTTAAGTTTAAGTTTAAGTTTAAGTTTAAGTTTAAGTTTAAGTTTAAGTTTAAGTTTAAGTTTAAGTTTAAGTTTAAGTTTAAGTTTAAGTTTAAGTTTAAGTTTAAGTTTAAGTTTAAGTTTAAGTTTAAGTTTAAGTTTAAGTTTAAGTTTAAGTTTAAGTTTAAGTTTAAGTTTAAGTTTAAGTTTAAGTTTAAGTTTAAGTTTAAGTTTAAGTTTAAGTTTAAGTTTAAGTTTAAGTTTAAGTTTAAGTTTAAGTTTAAGTTTAATTTTAATTTTAATTTTAATTTTAATTTTAATTTTAATTTTAATTTTAATTGTAATTGTAATTTTAATTTTAATTTTAATTTTAATTTTAATTTTAATTTTAATTTGAATGTGAATTTGAATTTGAATTTGATTTAAATTTAAATTTAAATTTAAATTTGCATTTCAATTTCAATTTCAATTTAGTAGAAGGAAAATTAAAATTTAGTAGAATTTTTTGTTTAGTAGTAAATTTAAATTTGAATTCGAATTTGAAGTAAAAGTAAAAGTGAAACCTCAGCGAAAAAGTCCGCAACATCCATCCATATCCAATATTATAACATTATTCCATTAGAATACTCGTACATTCTTTATTTATATAAAAATTTTGTATATAAAAGTTATGGTTAGTTTAAAATATAGTTACATTCAATTTTCTCCATTTTTAAACAAAAAAATTCTTACCTAAAATATTGCAATTAAATTTCAAGTGTGTTTGCCAACGCCCACACATCGCCACTGACCACCCAGAACTGAAATCACGGCACGCTGACGCATGCGAGTACGTGAGCGCCTTGCAAAAGCGACTTCATGAATATCAAACGCCAAAATGCTAAAAAACGCGCCACCAAGTTTGCAAGCCGGCGCAAACGCGCCAACGCACACGCACACACACACACATGGCCAGGAAGTGGAAAAGTTATGCCGGCAGCGCCCAAGAATGGCGCGCCATACATACTTTCGATCGCCGTGGAAAGGGGGGGGGGGGCGAGGGGCGCAACTCTTTCAGCATCTGACGCTCGACGCCATTTGCTTTTCCGCTGATCGGGGCACACACGAATGCAAATTGTCCTCGGGGTAAAATTTACTCAAAAATTATTTGTGTGGCCTTGCATGTGTGTGTGTGTATGTGTGTGTGTGTGTGTGTATTTGGGCGCATTTCTGTTAACAAATTCATAGTTTTATGACTTTGGCAACTTTTGCAATGAACATTTTTGCGCGTGGCTATGATTTGCTTTTGCTTGCTGTTGTTGTTGTTGGTGGTGTTGTTTGTGTTCTTTGCTGCCGCTGGTTGAGTGCGTACGCAAGTGCGCGCGATTGCCAAAGTGTTGTTGGCCTTTTTATTTATCATTTGCGGCGGTCGTAAAAGTTAAATTGACTGCTATAAACTGTGCGCGTTTTTCGCAATAAGTTTTTATAATTTTTGTTGGATTTTTTTTTTAATTCGCACCAAAATGTTTGCCTAAATGCTCACCACTCACCAGCCGAAGTACACTTCAGTCCGTTTCAGTTTGCCGCTTTGCATTTGGATGTGTTTGTGCGCCCCTCCTCCATTCGCATCTCGCCCCGCTCCGCCAATGCGTTGCTACAACATTTTTAGCTCGCAGATCCGTACGTGGTGGCACACAGCGTCGCATTCTACTTCGGACTTGCGGAATTTCGCAACTTTTCTCATTTGCAAAATTTCGTGCAGTCCGACCGATGTTCAACTTTGCAATTGGTCCGTTTGTCCAAGCGACTCGACGCACAGCCGTCGCCGGCCGAGCATGCAGCGCCATTGCCGCAGTAATCCTCAAGATGCCGACAAGAAATTGAATTCCTGCAACTGTCAAATTGAATTTTTTAGTTTCGCACTACTTGCACGAGCAGTGCAGTGGCTGCGGCGGGGCGAAGGGGTGACGAATCGTGCAGCTAGTGTGCGCGCTTGTTCCCAGAACAAAGAAGAAAAGCAAATCGTATTTGTCTTGGCAGAAAACCAACTGCAAACTCGATTACGTGTCAAAACCGGCGACGAGCTGACAGTCGAAAGTTTGCACCAAACAGCCCCCAGCCGAATGCACACCGCCGAACATGTGACGCGACACGTTCGCTGCTCCTATCCATTTCCGCCAATAACCGCCGAGCATCTCCTGCGAAATCTTCTACAAACACTATTCACAAAAAATTGGTATTTCTGAATTCATGCGACAAGTGCGACATTTTAAATGTCATGCAATTAAAAATGAAATCAATTCGCTCTTTTGTAGAAATTCTGCATTCTAAATAACAGTGTTGCCAGATCGGGGAGACTTCCTTCTAGATTTAGGAGATTCTTGGTGTTTTAGAAGAATTTTTGGAAAGAAAGAATTGTTTAGGAGAAACTTTAGGAGATTTTGATATACATTTTGATACATTTGATATCATTAATGGCACTGATGCCTTGATTATTGAAAGCTAAGGTGCTTAATTTGATTTAATTAAATTTTTTGCTTTAAGGCGTATAATTTATGCAATGAATGAAGGAAGTTTACAAAGGCGAATTTCAAAACCGATCTCATGTTGTGAAGCTGAATTTTTATATTTAATATTTATTTATTTAATTTTCATATTTTTATTTTGAGATATGAGAATTCAAATTCCTTAGTATATAAAGACAAAAATAATTTTAAAAAAAAAACTGAATATATTTTTATTTTTTATGAGTGTTTCAATTTCCTTCCAATAATGAGAAAAGTTATTTTAAAAAATGTTAGCAGATTTGTTAAAATTTTGGGACAAAATTTCCGCCTTTTTTTCAATTTAGGAGAAATCAATTTTAGGTATCTGGCAACACTGTTAAATGCTTAAGTCCAGTGAGAATAGACATTGTTTTAGGTTCTAAGAGAGTTTTGAAAACAAGGCGAGGGAAATTTAAGTCAACTTTGCTTTGAATCATTTAAGTTTCACGCGAGTTTCAAAGCCCATTCAATCAGGAGGTAAGCTTCAGCTTCGGAGGACGTGTACGGAAAAGCCTATACTTCAAGTCCAAACAGAATTGCCCATTGAATGGCCCATGAGTGGTCTCTGTGAGTTCCAGGAGGTAGCACATCCATGTCTTCTCTTCTTGAACCGGACTGAAAATCTTTAGGAATAAACTAGAGATTTGCTTGCTATGCCGTATTCCTGTTGGCAAGAAACGCCACCGAGTTCGAAATTCGGTGAAGCAGACCTCACAATGGGGTCCTTTTTCATTCCATACACGAAAAGGATTAGTTGTCCAAAAATTCTCTAGCCCAATGTTTCTGTTAACCATTCAAAAAATCGCTGCGGTAGTATTTTCTTTACTTTTCAACTTAAACAATAAGTTTTTATTTCAAAATACTCTTAACCCTTTCGCTGCAGGTTTTTACTGGGGAAAGTTAAAATTTTAAATTTTACGTTTTAGGCTTCTATGTGATTATATTAGCAACATTCCATAAGAAATTTTTTGATTTTTATACTCGGACCCTGTATTTTAGAGTGTTTTTCTATAAGAGAAACTACATCGTTGTGGCTGTAATAATTATTTAAACATAAAACTTCTTACACATAACGAAAATTTGAATATTTCTTCATTTACTTCAGCCAAAATTAAAAAAAAAAGTATCTAAATTGAAAGAAAACGTTAAATTAAAAAAAGTTATCTAATTTTTCTGCTTCTTCTTCCTTTACTATGTCAATATATACTATTAAAAAAGCGGGTATACTTCTCTTCTTTAAACTTTAATATTCAGTTTATTAATTTTGTATTTTTCCTAAAACTGCAAACTATTCTAAGGACCAATAAAAAAATGTATTCCTGGAACCATAGAGGGTTCAGACGTCCACAAAGTAGCATGTTGCCATATGGCAACAAAATAGCGAAAGGGTTAAGACTCCAAGCAATTCTAAGTTGTATAGGTATGTTGTCATATGGCAGCAAGATCGTGAAAATATCGAATTATTGCCCGATGAAATTGACTAGGCTCGATATTTTTACTTGTGTTATCTTTGCAAAAGCTATGGAAAAAGTATGACCCCAAATGTTTAAGTTGCTTCGACTGTAACATTGGACATCGACATGGAAAGTGGTGAATTGATTTCATTTCTTCTTCAACATGATAACTTCTGCACAATGTTCAATGATAACTGCAGCAAGTAGTCTTATTGGAGATTTATTGGACCCTAGATTGACGTTGGTCTTGAAGATCTTAAGATATCGCAGTCACATCGATTGGTCCATAAGTCTTTAGTTTTCGCTGTTGCGTGCTCATTAACTCATTAAGAAGGACTAAATCTTAAATAAAAGAAGAAGAAGAAGTGTACTTATCAAATCTCCTGAGTACGTATGTAGATCACAAGTGGAAAGTTGAAGCCATGTTTGCTTTGTTGACATCCATTGACGAGCATTGCCTCTCCCTCTCTTTCATATTTCCATGTTCCACCAACGGGATAAGTTAGATTAAATTATAATTAGAACAAAAAGACTGAATTCTAAAATTAACAAATCTGTAGAAGAAAACAACAGTGTGTAGAGAATGAAATAAGAAAAGAAATAAAGTACAGACACACTACATCAGATCTCGCAAACTTTCACTACCAGAAAAAAGTTCTCCACTGCAAATCGACTCTAACAAATCTCTAGAAACTCGCTCACAACGTCAGCCAGTGCAATTCTTATTCTGCAAAATGTTTACCCCACCAACGCTTCAAAACGCCTCACACTTTACTGCACCGGTGCAAGTAATGCACTTTAATTTGTTGCAGCCGGCGCTGGCATTGCAGTGAAAATGCAAAGTTCCTAAGTGCATTGCCAGCGAGCAGAATTTTCACCTTGAAGTCACATGAAAGCGTTGACACGTTTAGTTGCCGCCTCTGACACGTAAACATTACACTTTTTCTTCTTCTTTTAAACACATACACAAACTCACATACATAGATACATGCGTACTTATCCCACCACACATTTTTTGTTGCCGGCAATAAGAAAACGAGTTGCCCCCGGCAACGAATTTATCGCCGGTAATATCGCCAACGTATCGATTTCGTATCACCAGTCGTTCTAAAACGTCCGCCGAAAGCAACTCGCCGTGACGAGTCGTTTTCTTATCGCCGTGACGAGTCGTTTTCTTATCTCCTGGACGATTCGTTTTCATATCTAAATACATCATATTGTTTGGAAAATTATCAATATATAAAAAGTCAGTCAGTTTTGGTTGGGATGGAATTTCATTTGCATACAAAGATTCAATGTTGCTCTCATTGTTTTGAGCTTGAATCAATGCTATTGATCAATGAACCGTCGGCGAATGGATAACAATTTGTTAAATGCGATCAATCTCACTGAAATACAAAGCATATCAATTCGATATTTCAAAGTCCTGGAAAACAACGCGTTTTTGGGACATGTTGCTAATTTGTCGCTGCGGCAATAAATCGGCGAGTCGCCAATTTGTTGCCACTGACGATTGTTGCCTATTTCTCACATTTTGCTTGGTGGGTATGTATACATATCCACCAATAAATATTTAATATTGCATTGATGCAGAACAACAACAATGCCAGCGACTATGATGCATACACACATATGCATCCATATGACCGAATAAATAAAGCAACACAAACACAGTACATACATACACAGCACACTAACACACAAATATAAATACAAATACCAGCTGCAAGCGCAAAAGTGTAAAAATAATTTCGCCTTTTTCGCTCATCCTGCACGGTGACAGCGAAAATGACTTACGGTCGCAACATAATTTCAAGGCAGAATGTCGCAACAGGAAATACTACAGCAGCAGCTATGACAAAAGCAACAACAACAACAGCTACAGCAAATTTGATTGCCTTCGGGCAAAGGTGCAAAATATTGCGACGCTTTAGTTGGCGCAATTTCTATGAAATTCCTGTTGCGCCCCGGCCCAACTTTGCGCAAAGTCACAAAAAGTCAACAGACATTTTTGTTGATTTTGTTTGTTGTTGCTGTTGTAATGGGCAAACAAAGCGCCTCAAGGTACTGCAAACGACATTATTGCACATTCAGTTGTGCGAGTCGAGCATGCACGTCGCTCATACGCACCGTTGCACCCGAACGACGCAGTCATAATTCTTGCCGCTGTCACACTTTAAATGTGAAATTTTTAATGTCAAACGTTTCCTTATTTAGTCTGCCACAAATGAAATGCAATGAAATATTAAATGAATTTTCCAGACGTAGATTTAATGAAAATCCAGTGTCACTTATTTCAATGTAAGTTGGGACATATTGGAAAATGCATAGTCAGTTAGTTGCACTAATGAGAAAATATGTGGAAATGGCATTGTGACAAGTTACATTAAAGCTAAAAGGGAATTAATTACAAGAATTTTATTGAGTTATTTTATTATTTTTTTGAGTTATTTTCAAGTCAACTAATTAAGTTGAAGAAATGTGTTGTCTATTAAATTGATTGCATTTTGTATGTAATGTGGGTGTACTAATTTATTTCCTAATAACCAGGGAAAAGATTTTGTGGAAATTTTCTTTTTTGTTTGCTGCTAGATAGAGCATTTCTGATTGAAAATGAGCACGAATTAGGTCCTCCTGATTAGAAATATACCACTTTTATTTTGCCTTAAAAAGGCAGTTTGCCTTTTTCACCCATAAATGCATTTTTTTAGTGCCTATTTTACCTATAAATGCCACAAAATGCTTTTTTCAAGAGTTGTCGAGCGCATTTTTATTTTTCTTTCGTTTTTAATATTTTCCCCATTTTGTTTCGCAAAAATACCTGTAAACTAAAAAAAAATTAAGTGGCAACATTGCAATTTCGTTGACTTATCGATGCTTTGACATTGATTTGATCATTCCTAAGCCGTTATTTTTTGTTGTACAGTGGAAAATTTAAAGAAAAAACATGCCAAATGTGATACAAGTACGGCTTTTATGCTTTTATATGAGAAGTTAAAATATGAATTTAAAATATGTGCCTACATTTCAATTAAAATATCTTATTTTTGTTTTTAAACTATCTTTGAAAACCTTGATGATCCTTTTCTTTTACAAATGCATACGTCAGATGAAATAAAATTATTAAATAATACATACCGTTTCCCCTATTTTTTTAATTTTCTAGTATTTTTTTCTTATTTTTAAATGCCTGTTTTTGCCTTTTTGCCTTTTTATGCAGTTTTTAGTGCCTTTTCTGCCTTTTTGGCAGTTTTTAGTGCCTTTCCGTGCCTTTTGTGCTATTTTATTTTGCCTTCTTTATAGGTTTTTAGGTCCTCAAAATCCTTTCCCTGCTAATAACATGTAAGCCACAATTTGAAGACGTATTAAGTCAAGAATTATTATTTATTTTGGAGAAATATTAAGCAATCAAGGACTTAGTTCCATAAAAATATCTTCGTTTTGAGCTTCTAGTTTAAATAATAATTGCTGAAATTTTAAATATTTATAACATAAATTTGTATTTACATATATATATTTTTATTTATATGTATTTATAAAAAAATAATTTTTATATTTTGACGCTATATTTTGTTGATGTTAGTAAGTAAAATTGAATTTAATATTAATTTTGCTTCAACCAAATTTAACTACTAAAATCGAGCACAAAAACTAAAACTAATAAATGTTTAACCATTTTAGCTACAATCAATCTTCTCAAATGCCCCAAACTCTTTCCACATTAAAAAAAAAAAAACAAAACATAACCTAACAAAGAAAATTACTAATGTCCTGCCATGAGCAACTTTTTGAATAATCTCTCTAATCAACAACTTTGCAAATTCCTAATTCGCTCATAAGCGACAAAACTGCACACATTCTTATTTTTCGTACACCCCTCTTCTCTTCCCTCCCCCTCGCCGCTCTTGCACGCAACGTTACGCCAAGATTCGCTTTAAGTTTTCCTCCACATGCGTCCAACTCATGCGAGAAATGCTGCAAATTCATAGCGAAACTTTGCAAAGAATCGAAATAACTTTGCGCAACACGCTGCTGCCTGCAACAAACGATCGGGCCGCAACATAAAGCAGAGCGCAAGCTGACAGCTTATCAACCGCAGCACCGTCAACCGGCACAACTTGCAACACTCTACACTAAAACAACAACAACAACAATGACAAAAAAACATAACAAGAAAGCGAAAGCAAACAACATACAACACAGCCAAAAACAAGCAAAATCCTAAACAAACAAATGTCAACCGCATGTGCAACACTGAAAAGTTTCGCTTTGCGCGTTGCGTCTTCGTCCACGCCTGCACCTGCAACTGCACGGCCGGCGGCTGGCGCGTGGACAGCATGCAATGGGGTCCACAGTGGCCCCCAGGAAATAATTGATTGCGCACAGCGGCAAACTTTGAATCGCTCTTTCTTCGCTGATTGCGCGACGCTGAATAAATTGCGGTCGAGATGGAGCGCGGCGACTGTGCGACGTGAGTGTGCGGCAAGCGAATTCGCTTAAGCGGTCCGCTCTCGTCCTTCACGCACTCAAAGCCCCCTGCAGCAGGTCCGACTGGCATTCAGTGCGCATTGAATGCATTTAACCTGCTTGCCTGTGGCGGTCGTCAGAGCAGCGATTTGCGAAATTACGCTCGCATCGCAAAAAACAACAACAACAAGCCAACAAAGAAGAATAAGAAGATTCGATATTTTCAGCTGCACTTTGCGCAATTTCGGTTGGCTTGCGGTGCGTGCTGCTCGATAGGATTTACCGCTACAACGCACGTTGGCGGTGGCAGTCAATGCCGATGCAGCGGACGTGCCAGGCGGCAACAATTTGTACTGAGATTGTTGCATGCGATAGTGGCAATTTTCATTCGAGTCGCTTTAGAAATGAAAACATAAAATTTTACTTAATTTAAGTCAACTCGACTCGGTGATGAATGCATTGGATTGTCAGAACAAGCATCGTGGATTCGAATCGCAGTTTTTTTTAATTAAAATTTTTATTTTATAAAGAAATAATTAATAAAATTTAATTTATTTTATTTTATTTTATTTCCCACGGCCTCTCTCCCCCCACATACCGCGCGAGGTAGGTCCATTACAACTGAATATGGCGGCAGTAAGCGAATTTTATTTTATTTTAATTTATTTTATTTTATTTTATTTCATTTTATTTATTTTATTTCATTTTATTTTTTTTATTTTATTTAAATTTATTTTATTTTATTTTATTTCATTTTATTTTATTTCATTTTATTTTTGTTATTTTATTAAAATTTAATTAAATTATTTTATTTTATTTTTTTTATTTTATTTTATTTTATTTTATTTGATTTTATGTTATTTAATTTAATTTAATTTTTTTTATTTTATTTTATTTTATTTTATTTTATTTTATTTTATGTTATTTTATTTTATTTTATTTTATTTGATTTTATTTTATGTTATTTTATTTTATTTTATTTTATTTTATTTTATTTTATTTTATTTTATTTTATTTTATTTTATTTTATTTTATTTTATTTTATTTTATTTTATTTTATTTTATTTTATTTTATTTTATTTTATTTTATTTTATTTCCCACGGCCTCTCTCCCCCCACATACTGTGTGAGGTGGGTCCATTACAACTGAATATGGCGGCAATAAGCGAATTTTATTTTATTTTAATTTATTTGATTTCATTTTATTTTATTTCATTTTATTTTATTTTATTTAAATTTATTTTATTTTAGTTTATTTTATTTTATTTTATTTTATTTTATTTTATTTTATTTTATTTTATTTTATTTTATTTTATTTTATTTTATTTTATTTTTTTTAATTTTATTTTATTTTATTTTATTTTATTTTATTTTATTTTATTTAATAAAACAATATTGTGAACAATGTTCGATTTAATATTCGGTATGCGTACAAATTTTGAACCGAATACCACTCGAAACCATATTTTGTGCCAGCAATTTTTGTGTTTGGGGTGTTTGGGGTGTTTGAACTCCAAGAACCCCACAGCGTACGCCTATGGGTATATACAACTATTTTCGTAGCAAATTACCGATTTCAATTATGAACTTTTTGATATTTATGACACCCTGTCAATCTACCGTTTGGTTCTAAATTTCAACTGCAGCAAACCACCCTGTTCAATGAGAACATTTGACAACAACTGTCATTCCTCGTACGCCAATTTTTGGGGCTCTCCGTACTTAGTCTACCTTGTTCATTGGCCCAGTTTGTTTCAGGTTTCAATTATTTCGAGTCTCGATTGTTTCAAGTTATGATTGTTCTAGGCTTAGGTTGTTCCAGATCTCGATTGTTCCAAATTTCGATTATTCTAGGTTAAGGTTGTTCCAGGTCTCGATTGTACTAAGTCTCGGTTTTTTCAGGTCTCAGTGGTTCCAGATGTGATACTCTATGAGTAGTCCATTCATAACTAAGTTAAAAAAAACGACCCCTTCAAAGACTCTGCGCCGATATTATGCATTATTTTGTTAATAGTTCTATATATATATGAGATAAAAAATCCGAAAAGAAGTCTTTTTCATACTTTCAAATATATCGATAAAGTTCGACTTTTTTTTGGCCTCTAAAGTGTTGTTACATCTTCATTGTGATTAGAATAACGTCCGTCCATCTTCCCATCTCTCGTTTCTGATTAAAAAAAAAACAAAATAGTAATAATTTTTCTTTCGACTGGTTTCCTTTCAAAAAAATAGAACAATTCAGAACAGAAAAAGAACTATTCAGAAAATTGCCAGTTTTTTAATATAAAATTTATTACCATTCTGTCTCCTCAACTCAGATTCAATAAAGCTCAGTGCATTTCTTTAGAGTTAATCAATTTCAGTTATTTTCAAATCGACGCCACACACCAACGAAGCGTGTCAGATTGTGCAATCACAACACAACAATAAATATTTAGCTGTCATTAAAATAATGCAAACATCTTCGAAATCATTGTGCACAGCACGCCAAATCGACATTAGCACCGACGATCAAATTACCCACCGCAAACTTGATGTCTTTGCTCACTCACAACAACAAGAACAACAGCCACTCCCCAGTGCAACGATACACCCACTGGGCGAGAAGTTCAACCGGCGTCGAAATGTCTTGGCGGCGTCGACACGCAGTCAATTTGCATATTGCTGATAAAATTATGGCTGTTTTACTGTTGCAGTTGTGCGATTATTGCAACAGTTGCTCGGTATTTGCTGCAATTGGCACAATCGATGCCACTGCAGTGCGCGGACCGCAGTCCGCAGACAGTCGGCAGGCGGCATTGCAGCGTGGTGCAATAATTCAATAAGTGAACAGCGACGCCTGCAAATGGCGCGAAGAAAGTCAAGGATAGTCGTGACGACGACGACGACGACGACGACGGTGATGGAGAGATGGCAATGCCGCTGCTTGCGGTGTGGCACTAATGGCAGCGCAGAGTGGCGGCGGCAACAGCGGCAGCGGCATTGACTGATGGATTTGCATATCTTATGGTCTGGCACTTGCGGCAGATTATAAAATGAATAATTGAATAGGCGCGCGAACGACGGCGGCGTGTGCCGCGGCTTGAGGTGGCACACGGGAAGTATGCAGATAAATGCATAATTGCGTGAGAATATGACATTATAATTTGTCAGTGCTGCGTTCACAGTGTTGCAGTGGGTTTGATTAAGCAACAATAATCCACAGCAAATAACATAGAACAATGTTGGCGATAAGTTTGCGTAACGACCGCAACAAAATGGCAATTCATATTTAAGCAGCAATAAACATTTCTCAACGCGCTGCAAAGCGATAATTAAGCCATTACCACCACCTGACAATGTCGGTCACGACTATTCATTGCTATTTATTGCTCAAACATATTGCAACATTGCACTTATAAAGGAAGAGTTTCACCCAATCTGACGAGGTGACCAGGTAAATGCTACTTTTATGACATCATTGAACCGATCGGTTTAACGTTTGCATTTGTCAAATTAAGGCATGATTTCACAGTAGTTGGTTAACCATTAACCGATGGTTGACTACCCTTTTTCGATTCAGTGTTGCCAGATCAGGAGATTTCCTCCTGGATTTAGGAGATTCTTGGCCTTTTAGGAGAATTTTTAGGAGGAAGAATTTTTCCGGAAAAAGTTTAGGAGATTCATATTTTATGTTAGAGGATTTTTCGGATCCTTATTGGATTTTTGGGAGATTTTTGGTTAACGAAAAAGTGATGGATTGGGAACACTATCAACAAATCATATTTTGACAACTATTTTAATAGTCAAAGCACACTATTGTGTTTAAAATTTGTAAGCTTAGAAAAGGTCATCTCGTTCTATCTCGTTCTCACTTATTGCTGTCACAATGAAATCCCGCCAAAGATTGCACTTTTTATTTAATTAATTTGTTATAAGTTTTGTTTTTGTTGCTAAGCTGAAGTTGAATAAAAAAAGGCTGCATTAAAAAAAATTATATGTTTATGTTTTTATTTTTTTATGAAAAGTTTATTTCCTTTAAAATTACGCAAAATATAAAAAAAATTTTAGGAGATTTTTTAACTTTTGGGAGGAAATTTCAGTATTTTTTTAAGATTTAGGAGAAAGTGATTTCAAGTATCTGGCAACACTGCTCTTATTAACCATTGGTTAGCAAAAAAATAAATCAGCAAAGCTCATACTTTATGAAATGTGACATCATTTTAAATTGAAAAATTTTAAAATATTGCGTTTTCTTTTTCCACCAATTCAAGAAGCATGGCAATTTATTAGATTGACAAATTCGGGCCTCTTTTTCGCAAAAAATTCCAACGCAATATGTTTTCTAATCTGTTTGGTTTTGATTTCAACCATGTCAGAACAATGCTACCAATCAGTGTTGCCAGACCAGGAGATTTCCTCTTAAATTTATGAGATTCTTGACCTTTTAGGAGAAATTTTATGAGGAAGAATTGTTTAGGAAAAAGTTTAAGAGATTCATATTTTAAGTTAGTTGATTTTTCGGATCCTTAGTGGATTGTTGGCAGATTTTTACGTAGATAGATAACGACGTATAATGTATTGGGAACACTGGCAACAGAACATAATTTGGCAGCTATTTTAATAGTCAAAGCACCCTTTTTTTCTATCTCGTTCTCACTTATTGCTGGCGCAATGAAATACCGTCAAAAATTACACTTTTTATTTAATTCATTTGTTATATGTTTTGCTTTTGTTAAGTTTTTGTTGTTAAGCTGAAGATGAAATAAACAAAGGCTGCAATAAAAAAAATTATATATATGTATTTTTATTTTTTCTATCTCGTTCTCACTCATTGCTGTCGCAATGAAATACCGTCAAAAATGACACTTTTTATTTAATTCATTTATTATATGTTTTGTTTTTGTTAAGTTTTTTTTGTTAAGCTGAAGATGTTTAAATAAAGGCTGCAATAAAAAAAATTATATGTATGTATTTTTATTTCTCATGAAAAATGTAATTCCTTTAAAACATATTTTTAAGAGATGTTTTAGCTTTTGGGATGAAATTTTAGTTTTTTTTTTTAAGATTTAGGAGCATGTCATTTCAGGCATCTGGCAACACTGCTACCAATAATATGCAAGCAATGTTACCAATTTTGAGCAGTGCTGCCATACATAAATTCTAAATCAGCTGTTCAGATAATCAGCCACTGTGAAAAACCAAAACTATTTAATCATTGGTTAACTATTGGTTTTTGATTAAAGTTAACAGTCAATTACTGTGAAATCAGGCCTAAGTACTTATTGGGCAAGCACAGAGACGCTTTGGTCCATGCTTTCTTTAGCGAAAGCTGACTCTTTAAAAGAACAAATAGACACCTTCTGCGCCTAAGACTTGATACTATCGCCTCCAATAGTCATTCTACTACCATAACTCGCCCCCACAGCATCAGTCTTACGAATAAGTTGGACCTTTGGCTATCATTTGGCTCCCATTTAACGGTTACTGGCGTGCTTACGTAATACGTATCTATAACTGAAGAGAAGGGCATCTTACAGAAAGGCTTTTTCGCATTGGAGCTTCATTTTAACCCACTCAGATTTCCGAGGCTATAAGACAGCCTGCACACCGTGTGTGCAATAACAGTAATGTGCAATTATCAGTTATTCTGAGTAAACTAGTCGTCGAAATACGATTTTCCTTGAACTAATGAAATCTGTAAATTACAGGAAAACAAAATTTGGCATTGGTTTTACTGTATACCAAAAAATCTAAAAATTATCTGAAGCCTTTCTTACATGTACAAAACGCCCAAACGGAGCAAACTAATCTTTATTCCCAATATTTTGACAGTTCACAAATCTGTTAATCAAAGTAAATTATAAATAGTGAAACTCTGGTTGTCAGCAGTGGAATCTGACAGCTCTTGTAAAATTGTTGTTGTTCATGTGTAAAACTGTAACTGGTACACTAAGGGAAAATTTTTCAATGCGAGTTTAACTCAGTTTGTAGTTTAAACTTAGTTTAAACGCAAAATCGATTTTTTCAGTCAAACTTGATAGAAGCTAAGGGGGTCAATACGTGTAAATTTACAAAATTTTCAAAATTTTTTTTTTGTGAAATAGACTCCAGGGGGTCTTAACCCTCGGATCGACTTTGTCGTCTGGCCAGACGAAATGGTTCAAAAAATAAAAAAATCACAGATTCATCTCCTTTTTACAGTGTATTTGTGAGTAACTAAGTAAGTATATATGAACATAATTTGTATATATACATATACTCACATACGTTGCCTACCATTTAAATATAATAAACTTCATCTGTAATTGCGCTTTCCCTTTGTGAAAAGCCTCACCCAGATTTCGTCTGGCCAGACGACAAAGTGCAAATGTGTAGTAACTAATTACTGCCCATCGAAGGGTTAAGAATATCCCCCTCAAGTGGTTTTTAATTCTGATGACCCGTTCCTCTGCAGTAGCGCTTTATTGATGGTCAATTCGTTCCGCATGAAGCCGTAACGCAAAGTTTAAACCGAATTATTTCGAAACACTGGTTTTTGATTATGGAAGTAGAATATCTCGGCAAGTTTTAGTCCCACTGATTTAAAATTTGGACAGCAACTTTTTGAAACATAGAACTTCTAAACTAACTAAAAATTTCATTGTTTTTGGCGAAATCCGCGGCGCCATTTTCGGGAAATTAAGAAAAAAAAAAAGGTAATTTTTTTCGGTTCGAGCGTATTTTTGTATTTTCGAGAAAATATTTTTTTTTTTGTAGTTCGTTTAGAAGGTACATATATTTTCTCATAATAACTAATAGCAATATTTTTTCAGATGATGTTTTAGGCGCCGGCACAACTTCTACTAGAATTTGGTCCCAACGTTGGCCGCCATTTTGAGCACCCCAAAAAAGAAAAATGATTTTTCTTGCACTGCTACCTTTTAATAAAAGAATGAAAAAAAAATTGTACATTGCATTTATTTTTTCCGGCGTATGCGCGATTCCAAAAATATACCGTTTACACGTATTGACCCCCTTAAACTCAGTTCAAACGCCTAACCCAATTAAGTTGTCGGTTTTAGCCGAATGTGAGTATTAAAGCCGAATAATCGGCTTCGGTTACGGCTAAAATATCACTTTCGGTCGGGCTCTACTTTGTTCTTTGAAGAGGTTGCTAAGACCAATTGGTTAAAAATCTCTCCAGTGATAGCACAACAGACTAACTCTAAACTGTTTAAGCTTCCTAAGTTGCCACTCTCACCTACCTACTTATAGCATTCAAATAGACGTATGAAGGATATACGAAAGGACAAAGTTAAATAATTTTTGTCCCATAATTTCTTTGTTTCGGTCAAATTTCCCTTTAAGTTCCTTTTCTATAATTTTCAGTCCCATTTAAAAACTACATTTATTTATGATTTTAATGCAATATAAATAAATTCCACAAATAAATTCCATGATGTTTGTCCATAGAATTTATCCTCGTAAATTAATAATTTCTAATAATTTACCTTCAAATTTCATTTTGTTCTCAAACACCAATTTAAATTTTAATGTGCATGCTTTTGCAAACCTTTCAGCTTAATTTGCCGAACATGGCCGACGCATTGTCGCACAGGACGCCTGCAGCGATGCACTTCCGTGTCCAGCGAATAAATCAATAAATATCAATTACAGTCAACATAAACAAGCCATCATAATTAACGGCAAAAGATTAACTCGAAACCCACTGTGAGCTATGGCCATAAATAATTATTTGACAGCACAAACAACATGCCAACAACAACAACAAAAGCAACACTAACCAACGCCACAATATGCACAGTTTGACATTAAAATTATAAATATTGCAGTCATGTTGCACTTGAGCCAGACTGACGCCAGCCAGCCGTCCGGTCGACCATTTGTTTACCAACCGAGGTAAAATATGTGGCAGCAACAGCGATGACATTAAACGGAAGTTAGCCTTCAATGTTGATGATGATTTAATGCGTTCGGTTATCGCCAGAAGCAGCTGGCAACGATAAGCTTGTGTGATTGAAATTTTGAATTGCTTTGTCCGCACTGATTATGACACACAAACACACACACACACACACAAATATATATGTTGTTTGATGCAATCTAAAAAATAAATACACAATTATGGAAAAATTTAAAAAGAAGTAGGAATATATAAAAGTGGAAGCGAAGAGGGAAAAGCATAGTGTTACTGCAATAATTCTTCCTTGCAACTACTTTGTTGAGCTGTCATCTATCAGCATTGGTGACAGTGTTTGGGTCAAGATGGCTGATTTCTGGTTTCATTTCCAAGTACTTTTCGGGAAGTTAGTTTTTCCATAATTACATTCAATTCTTTTCCATAATATTTCAGTATGAACAATGTTCCCTACACGAAACGAAGGAACCCAAAGTTGTATACCAATGATTTATTTACACAAAGATGTAAATTTGTGAATCGGTTTATTCTCATCAAATTTTTTTCTATGGGCCATATTACAAAAAATGTACCTTTTTTAAAGACCGTCACGGCACATAAAAAGGTAAAAGCGTTAATAGCTCTGGCGAGTCTATCTTGTTGTCGTAGATATCCTTAATGAACAGGTCCTGTAGATTCAGAATTCTACATCTGAGTTCATAAGGCGGCATGGATGGGACAAGGCGTCGAAGGGCGAACTTAGTGAAGTGCCTTTGGGCCATTTGGAGTGAGCTTCAAAGTCGGGAGCCTTTAAAAAAAGAATTATTTTACTGTCAAAGTTTAATCATTTCCGGTCCAGAGAACAGCCGCTGAATGAAATAAACTGACTTAAATATTTAATGCTGACTGCGTCAGGATTCGAACCTGGACTCGGTCTAGTGGGCAGTTAAATGCACCAACCACTAAACCACAGCGAGCGACATGAAAGGCTGCTTGTCCAAAATCAATAAGAATTTAAGATTTGATTCTGAAAGCTTGATTGAAAGATTTTTTTAATTTTATTTTATTTTTTTATTTTTTTTATATTAAAAGTTTTTCAATAGCTATGACCGAGCTTTCACAGCTCATTACTTTGGCGTTTCAAGTGACAACACTTTGAGTTGTTGACTTCTGTATTCATGCGAACCATTGAGATCCAGCTCGACTACCCACCCACAAAATTGTATCCCCTTCATCGACCCCCCAGATATGTATCCTATAATATACGTGTTTCGAAATTTTAAACTTTGAACCTGGATATCTCGAAAACGAAGCGAGAGATCGAAAAATTGTATTCCCCATTTTCGATTTATTTTCGGTCAATCTATCTAAAAACATAATCAAATGGCGGCGCCACGGAAACCGTAATATCCCCGAAAAAAGTCATACAAAAGAAAGACGCAGAAGCCATTTAAATTATATCGTTTTCAATACCTTATGGTACTTTAATTCACAATAAATGGAATAAAACCATTTATTGTAAATTAATTAACTCGCAAATAACTCGTTTTATTTCAATCTAAATTTAAGGCACACTTTATGAAACTTTCTTAATGTTTAATGTTACATCTACCTTTTTATAGAACATTTTTTTGAGTGTAAAACTAAAAGCCTCACCTTGAATGCTATGTGTGCGTATGTGTGTGTCGTAACATACCGACTAATGAAATGTCAATTGGAAAATGCATTCGAAGCGCCGCACTGCTGACAAGCTTTAAATTATTGCAATAAATTTCGTTACAGCACAGCAGCTCGTTGCCAAAGACAAATATAAACCTACTCAAACGAGAGCTTAGGCTAGACATTAACTTGCCAGCAACAACAGCAACAATAACTAATACAAATATACAGAATTTCGACAGCGCAATAAAGACTAATGTCCGCCTTTCAGCTGGGCGACTCGTTAATGCGCAACAGAAAACCCCAATAAATTGCCATATTATTGTAAAGGACTGTGACGGCTGCCAGTTGTAATTAGTTTGTGGCATAGTGTCTGCAATTAGAGCCGCATTCACACACAATTGGCAGGCGAGATGTCAGCAACACGACTACGGCTACAAAAGTCAATTGCAAGAAATCCGCCGAACACATAAAATACAAAAATTATGCTTTTTAATTCGAAATATCCTTTTAACAAGCAAAAACTTGGCAAAACTTGGGCCACAATTCAGCTGCACACACACACATACACTAACACACACACACCGACCATGCAAAGGAGCAACCAAGTCCAGTGGGAAGAAATGCACAACTTTTTTGCGCTCGAACTAATAATTTGCCCAGTCTATTGAATTGGCCAATAATTACTGTGCCGCACATTGGCCGTCAGCGCAGCGCATTGGCGCGCAATGCCGCTCTGGCGGCCATTCGAGTATTCATTGCCTCGGCCGACTGAAAAGCCCAAAGTTTGTGGGCAATTTTTCGCAGCAGCCGCATTTGCCGCCGCTTCAATAAAGTCTCTAATGACGATTTTAATTGAAACGTGCTGCTAATTTGGCGCTGGCTACTGACGCGACTCATTGGGGAGTCGCAGCGTGCGAAATGAAGTTGGCTCTTGATCGATTGCGGTCACAGTGGGTTGAGTAAAAGAAATAAGTGAGAAAATGCTGCTTATTGGAAATATTTGTTGCAGATATTATTGCGACGTTATTGTTTTGTTGTAGGGAAAAAGTAATACCGCAACCTTAAGAACTGTTTTGCGCGTCCTGCCGGCAATCATGAGTCTGTTTCAAGGGGTAGCAACATTCAAACGGCCGAAGAGAAGTTTTCAACTTAAGGCTTCATTTTGGAAGTATGAAATTAGGTACAAGATTTATTTTCACTTTGAGTTTTCAGCACATATTGAAGTATACATAAGTAACTATATACAAAACAAACAAATAGTAAAACAAATAATTAATAATTAGTTTATTAAGTTTTAATTTTTTAGTGATGTGATGAGATGAAAATAAATGTGATGAGGTGAGATGAGATGAGATGAGATGAGATGAGATGAGGTGTGATTTGATTTCATTAAATTGGATTGGATTGAATTGAATTGAATTAAATTAAATTAAATTAAATTAAATTAAATTAAATTAAATTAAATTAAATTGAATTGAATTGAATTGAATTGAATTGAATTGAATTGAATTGAATTGAATTGAATTGAATTGAATTGAATTGAATTGAATTGAATTGAATTGAATTGAATTGAATTGAATTGAATTGAATTGAACTGAATTGAATTGAATTGAATTGAATTGAATTGAATTGAATTGAATTGAATTGAATTGAATTGAATTGAATTGAATGGAATTAAATTTAATTTAATTTAATTTAATTAAATTAAATTAAATTAAATTAAATTAAATTAAATTGAATTGAAGTGAATTGAATTGAATTGAATTGAATTGAATTGAATTGAATTGAATTGAATTGAATTGAATTGAATTGAATTGAATTGAATTGAATTGAATTGAATTGAATTGAATTGAATTGAATTGAATTGAATTGAATTGAATTGAATTGACTTGAATTGAATTGAATTGAATTGAATTGAATTGAATTGAATTGAATTGAATTGAATTGAATTGAATTGAATTGAATTGAATTGAATTGAATTGAATTGAATTGAATTGAATTGAATTGAATTGAATTGAATTGAATTGAATTGAATTGAATTGAATTGAATTGAATTGAATTGAATTGAATTGAATTGAATTGAATTGAATTAAATTAAATTAAATTAAATTGAATTGAATTGAATTGAATTGAATTGAATTGAATTGAATTGAATTGAATTGAATTGAATTGAATTGAATTGAATTGAATTGAATTGAATTGAATTGAATTGAATTGAATTGAATTGAATTGAATTGAATTGAATTGAATTGAATTGAATTGAATTGAATTGAATTGAATTGAATTGAATTGAATTGAATTGAATTGAATGGAATTGAATGGAATTGAATGGAATTAAATTAAATTAAATTAAATTAAATTAAATTGAATTGAATTGAATTGAATTGAATTGAATTGAATTGAATTGAATTGAATTGAATTGAATTGAATTGAATTGAATTGAATTGAAGTGAATTGAAGTGAATTGAAGTGAATTGAAGTGAATTGAAGTGAATTGAAGTGAATTGAAGTGAATTGAAGTGAATTGAAGTGAATTGAAGTGAATTGAAGTGAATTGAAGTGAATTGAAGTGAATTGAAGTGAATTGAAGTGAATTGAAGTGAATTGAAGTGAATTGAAGTGAATTGAAGTGAATTGAAGTGAATTGAAGTGAATTGAAGTGAATTGAAGTGAATTGAAGTGAATTGAAGTGAATTGAAGTGAATTGAAGTGAATTGAAGTGAATTGAAGTGAATTGAAGTGAATTGAAGTGAATTGGATTGGATTGGATTGGATTGGATTGGATTGGATTGGATTGGATTGGATTGGATTGGATTGGATTGGATTGGATTGGATTGGATTGGATTGGATTGGATTGGATTGGATTGGATTGGATTGGATTGGATTGGATTGGATTGGATTGGATTGGATTGGATTGGATTGGATTGGATTGGATTGGATTGGATTGGATTGGATTGGATTGGATTGGATTGGATTGGATTGGATTGGATTGGATTGGATTGGATTGGATTGGATTGGATTGGATTGGATTGGATTGGATTGGATTGGATTGGATTGGATTGGATTGGATTGGATTGGATTGGATTGGATTGGATTGGATTGGATTGGATTGGATTGGATTGGATTGGATTGGATTGGATTGGATTGGATTGGATTGGATTGGATTGGATTGGATTGGATTGGATTGGATTGGATTGGATTGGATTGGATTGGATTGGATTGGATTGGATTGGATTGGATTGGATTGGATTGGATTGGATTGGATTGGATTGGATTGGATTGGATTGGATTGGATTGGATTGGATTGGATTGGATTGGATTGGATTGGATTGGATTGGATTGGATTGGATTGGATTGGATTGGATTGGATTGGATTGGATTGGATTGGATTGGATTGGATTGGATTGGATTGGATTGGATTGGATTGGATTGGATTGGATTGGATTGGATTGGATTGGATTGGATTGGATTGGATTGGATTGGATTGGATTGGATTGGATTGGATTGGATTGGATTGGATTGGATTGGATTGGATTGGATTGGATTGGATTGGATTGGATTGGATTGGATTGGATTGGATTGGATTGGATTGGATTGGATTGGATTGGATTGGATTGGATTGGATTGGATTGGATTGGATTGGATTGGATTGGATTGGATTGGATTGGATTGGATTGGATTGGATTGGATTGGATTGGATTGGATTGGATTGGATTCGATTGGATTGGATTGGATTGGATGGATTTATTTTATTTTGTTTAAGTCTAAAGCAAACATCAATTAAACATGGTTACATATTTGCATAATGCACAAGAAACTCGGTCATGAAGCAAATATGATATACAAATTTGCAATTTCTAAATAAATAAGTATTCGAAATTCTTCTATATATTATAATTCTTCTATTCTATTCTATATTTATTCTATATATATATATATAGTATATAAATCTTATATATAAAAAAAACTTGACTGCTTGTGTGTAGCCAGTGTTTGCGAAAACGGTTCATTCTTTCGGCAAAATTTTTTTCCTATGTGATAGAAGATGTTAATGCGGTGGTTTATAGCGATATTACATGTTTGTACGGCAGGTGGGCGTGGCACCTCCCATACAACCTAAATTTTTAATATGGTATATCTTCGGAATTATAAATCGGATAGCATTGAAATTTGGTACAGAGTCGTGGCGTAAACATGTCGTTCCACCGGTAAAATTTAATGGGCTTTGGACAAGGGGCGTGGCACTTTTTAAATTCGGGTGTAGCTTTTGAACTAGAGCATTCACATCAATGGCACTTGGTACAAACTAAAGATTTGGTAGTGTCCCTCGACAGGAGGAATCGGGTGGGTTTTTGACACGGGGCGTGGCACCGCCCATACAACCCAACTTTTTAATGTGGAATATCTTCAGAATTATAAGTCGTACAGCATTGAAATTTAGTACAGTGTCATGGCGTAAACGTGTCATTCCACCGGTAAAATTTAATGGTCGTTGGACAGGGGCGTGGCACTTTTTAAATTCCGGTGTAACTTTGGAACTAGAGCGTTCACATCAATGACACTCGGTACAAACTAACGATTTGGTAGTGTCCTTCGACAAGAAGAATGGGGTGGGTTTTTGGCAAGGGGGCGTGGCACCGCCCATTCAACCCAACTTTTTAATATGGAATATCTTCAGAATTTTAAGTCGTACAGAATTGAAATTTAGTACAGTGTCATGGCGTAAACGTGTCATTCCACCGGTAAAATTTAATGGTCGTTGGACAGGGGCGTGGCACTTTTTAAATCATGGTGTAACTTTGGAGCTAGAGCGTTCACATCAATGACACTCGGTACAAACTAACGATTTGGTCGTGTCCTTCGACAGGAGAAATGGGGTGGGTTTTTGACACGGGGGCGTGGTACCGCTTTCATATTTGTATACATATTGTTTTTTATTTTATTGAGATTGTTTATCCTGACTGACTGACTGATTGATTGGTTGATTTATCATCGCCCAGCCCAAACCGCTGAAGCTATGAATTTTGGACTGTAGGTACATCTTGAAGAATTAACCTTCGCCTAGAAGGGATTTTTTGAAATTGGGGGTCTAAAAAGGCAAAACATGGATTAAAGTGTTGTATGAAGAAACGTGATTTATTAAACATATTGAATTTGAACTTCCTGAAAATATTCTAATATAGATCAAAACTTATTCGACACGTATTTTATAATTTTTCGAAAATCAAAATTTAACTGGCCCAACAATGGGTTAAGGTTTATTTACGGTAAGACTCCGAAAAAAACAACACGAACCGATGGGCCTATTGACTTCAACAATTGTAAAAATAATGGAAATAAATAAAATTAGACACGTGTTTCTCATTATTTTCAAAATCGAAATCTAACTGGATCAACGACGGGAAAAATATGAATTAATGGGCCCATTGACATCAAACTTGGGGAAAGTACTCTTTGTGAGAAATAATTTGACACGTGTTTCTCACTTTTTTGAAAACCAAAATCTAACGGGGTCAACAATGGGTTAACAATTTGTATGGAGAAACAAGATTTATTGGGCGTTCTGACTTCAAACTTATCAAAAGCAGTTCAATCGGGAAATAATAAAAACGTGCTTTTCATTTTTTTGAAAATCTAAATCTACCATGGTAAACCAAGGGTGTAGAATTTGTTTGGAGTAAATGTGAAAACATATGACTTCTGACCTTCTGACCTTCTGGCCTTCTGACTTCAAAATTTTTAAAACACTCGAAATCAAATATAGACACATGTTTTTTTTAAATCAAAATCTGATGCGCTCAACAATGGGTTAAGAATTCGTATCGGGGAAACAGGAGAGCTTGCGTGCAAAGCCGCAGGGCCCAGCTAGTTCTTCTATATATCGTATAACCCACAAACGCATTGACGGCCGACTGACATTCGAAATTCGACTCTTTAAAGCCAAAGGTGATTAAAGGCTTATAAGACGTTCAACTCGACAGCCAGTCCAGACGCAACCACTATGCGAATCAACTTTCAACATTATAAGCCACAAAAATTAATCGAAGTTGGCCATGGCAGCATAAAGATTTCAAGTGCGACACATTGAAATCTCAGTGCTCACGAAAACGTTCGGCATTCGGCTTAATTTGAGCCAAACTGCCACCGCAATTGAGACAAAGGCCAAACGAACACGTCAAAGGTGAATGGCTAACAATTGGCTGGCACTTTCGGGGACATAGCGAGAGCAGGGGCGCTGGGGAGGGAGGCCGAGTGCGACATTAAGCTGGGATCTGTGGCAAAGCTCAAAAGTCCCAATTACATTTCAATTTGAAAAGTGAATCAGTTGAATTTAATTGACCATTTAAGCCATTGACATGAGCGCTAAGAGAGCGATAACGGCAACGACAAGACATGACGAAAATGAAAATGGAAAATGAAAAATCTGCGAATTTGAAAATGCGAAAATCAAAATAGCAATTCAAAGCGAAAGCAACACAAAAACCAAATGAAACCATGCGATGCGCTGAAATGAAATGAAACGAGTGGAAGCAGAGCAGAGCGACCGGAGTGAATGAGTGCAGCAGCACGAATGGCAAAAGGCAAACGACCAACGGCAAATCGATGGCTGCGTTACGTCACTCAAATCGCCTCATACTCCCACCCACCCATTGGGCCGTCGGCCACACGTCTTTGCAGTCGCCTGCTTGACTATTTGACTGCTGGTTGCTGACTGCTGACAGCGCCGTTATCAGTTCGGGGCATGAGTGACAGTTGGGAATGTCCTAAGGGGAGTACGGGCAAGACGCAGCGGCGCCCCTTCAACTAACCTCGGCGTCTTTGCGCTTGTCGCCTGCCAACCATCGTCGCCCGCACTTGATCGCATTCGGTCGCAGCCGACACTGCAATAAATTCAATTTGCTCAATTGTCAGTTGCGACTTTGTTGGCATCATTGTTTTGCTATTGTTTCAATAAGAGGCTGCAGACAGAAGACAATCGACTGTCGACTGCCGGCAGCATTGCTGACCCTTTCGAGAGGGCACAAAAGGTACAATGCTGATTTGCTCGAGGGCCTATTTCGGCCAATGATGGCCAACTGTTTTTGTGTCTAACTGAATTGGCCCAACAGTGTTAACACAATTGCACATTTTCCAGATTTGTCTTTATAGTTTTTAAAGTATTATGTTATGTACGGATTGTCGCTCTAAGCACATCATGGCATTATGATTTGTGTCAACCGAAATGAATTTTGAATTATTTTTATGCACAAAAGTTGTAAAGTGAAGACACACTATATCGAATAATGTTTGAAAATAGTTAGTGAACAATTTTAAAATGATTTTAAAGTACAACAAGATTAGGTAAGAGGACAAAAAAATAGCACAAAAGTCGTTTAAAATTTACATTATTTAATTGAATGTTAAATGTTTAAAATTGTTTAATTAAAATTCTTTGTTATTATGTCTTTTGCATTGTTTAAGAAAGTACACTAGGAAAGTCCTCAGTTTAGATGAATTAATAAACAAAAAAATTAGTTGATTTCATTTAACCCATTGCTGCCGGGTACCAGTTCCGCCCATACGATTTTGATAAAATTTCATACACGACCTTGAAGTGACCCAAAATGATCAGAAACAAAATTGCATGCTTTATATCTCTGCACGTTGCTGAGATATTCATTAGGTATTTTGTACCCGCCGTATTTTGGTTAGTGCGTTGGACCGCGAGTCGAAGGCAGCAAACCGCAGGTTCAAATACTGCCCGTAATAACACCTAAAAAAAATAACGGGAAAATTCGTTTTCTCTTTCGGGGGCTGTCCTCTCAGCTGGAAATGGCAAACCTCTGAGAGTAAAAATTGCTTATGAAAAAGCTCCCAACCTGCCGTTCGGAACCGGCATAAAACTGTAGGTCCCTTCCACCCGCGTACAAATTCACACGCACAACACGGGTGGTTGCGGGAAGCTAGGCCTTAGTCTCGCGTAAGCGGGCTGTCGTGCCAGTTAATTATTATTATTATTATTTTGTACCCATTACGCAGCAATGGTAGCTTTTTTCCATACTTTGTGAATGGTGAATTGTGAATTTTTTACAGGTGAGTTAGGAGGCAGATTTTTGTAAAGTTCTAAGGCCACTACGTTTCGCCACATTTTCCACCTCCGGAAAATTCACGATTTTTGGAGTATGGTAACTCTAGATAGATGGTGAAATTTTAGGGTGACCTTCACTAGGTTAAGGTAGCTCCATCTTTACCCTAACTTTCCCTATCAATGGTTTTGAGGGACCTCAAACAAAGTCCAGACAGTTCGCACCGTCCTGACTCTGGCGGTCCGAAGTCCGGATGGATTTAGTGCTTCATTTATTTAATATTAATTTATTTTAATTAATTTAATTTAATTTAAAGCTTAACGAAAATAAACGAATATGTATAATCAGGCTCAACAGTAGTATCGCCTTAGCAATCTCCTTTGGTTAGTTCTGGTTAATAAGACGTCTTGTTTAGGCCGTCAACGTGCGGAGTGAGGTCGGTTCCTGAGCGATTGTGGACATAGGGGACCAGTGACGGACTTAGGGGGAAGGGTTTGGGGGTAGAACCCCCGAAATATTTATTAGTCAGTAAGCAGACAATTGTTCTTTGACTAATTATAATTATAATTATTAATTATTAATAAATGAAATGAAATAAAATATTAGCATCGACTTTAAAACTACATACAAATTAAAAGGCATTTTATAAATATGAAAGAATTACTTTTTGAACTCCCCCCCCCCCGAAATATTTTCTGAATCCGCCCCTGTAGGGGACTGAGTGGAAGAATGCAGCTCTTCAAAAATGCTTCTTCGCACTGAGACACTATTTTTTGTTGCAGGGAACGAGTAACACCGCAACCTTCAGAGATATTATGTCGCTCCTGGAAGGTATCAAGAGTCTTCTCTTATGAGTAACAAGATTCTAGTGGCAAAAAAACAGGTTAACATTAACCATTTCTTTTAGGAGTATGGAAGAAGTTAGGTAGAAAGTCTTTTGTATCAGATTTGCAGTGCGAAGAGTGTTCTAGAGGCTCTTTTTCAAGGAGTAACAACATTCTAACGGCCAAAAAAGATAGGTTAACATCAACCATTTGTTTTAGGAGTATTTAGGAAGTTAGGTGGAAAGTCTTTTATATCAGATTTGGAGTGCGAAGAGTGTTCTAGAGGCTTAACCTAACCTAACTTTGCATTAAAAAGTATAAATTGACTATAAATTCACCAAAGTTTGAGCTGATTTGTCCAGAGTCTGATACAGAAGACAATATAATTGCACGCAGCGAGTAATACTGCAACCTTAAGAGATATTATGCCGCTCCTGTAAGGAATCAGAGGTCTTCTTCAAGGAGTAACAACATTCTAACAGCCGAAAAAGAGAGGTTAACAACAACCATTTGTTTTAGGAGTATTTAGAAAGTTAGGTGGAAAGTCTTTTGTATCAGTTTTGCCGTGCGAAGAGTGCTCTAGAGCCGTCTAGGCCAGCGGGGCCACTTAACCTAACCTAACTTTTTAAAGTATGACTATTTACTTGACTATAACTTGACCAAAGTTTGAGCTGATTTGCCCTTACATGGAGTGAGCAATGTAACAACAACTCACTCTTTAGTTCCTTACCTTTAAATATATCCAATACTTGAATTCAATCGTTGTTCCAGTACACTTGAAGAGCTTTAAAGCGACACTTGGCTGCCGAATTTTTCATCTTAATCCAGTGTGCTCAGACTTGTGGGCAGAGCAACGCGCCAGACCACTTTACATTCCACTCACCGACTGACTTAATGTGTGGCGTCAGCTGGCACAGCGAAAATCACTTGTCGCAAAGTTTAAAGCCTGTCAACATAAATGCGGCAAACGAATGCGTTTCGCCCGCGTGAGCACAGCCAGTCAATAAAATGCAGATTTCTGCCGACATGTGCATCGATCTTCATAAATCCAATTCGGCGCATGGCACAAAGGAAAATGCCAATACGCGAGCAGGATGCGAGTGTAGTGCACCATGAAAATATTCAAAAATTCAAATTCCAAAAGCAAAAGCAACGCAACGAAATTCTCGATAGTCGGCAGTCGTGCCCCCCTCCCCCCCGCCCTACCATCTCCCGTTATAACAGCACCTGGCCAGAGTGCACGAAATTCGCAATCAGATCCTCATTCACAGACACAGTCAGCGCCAACGTCATCGTTGCAATCGCATCCGGTTTCGCGTTCAGATTTATGCAACGAATGAGCGACGCGCTCATGTCTTATTTGGTCGCGTCTATTGGGTTATGGCAAATAGCGTTAGCACTGCTCCAGCTCCAGCTCCAGCTCCAGCTGCCACTAGTGTCAGTTTACTAGTGCAAGCAATAATAACAACAACAACAACTATAACTGCATATGTACACAGATATGTAGAGCAATGACAACAACAGCAGCAACGAAGACGACAACGAATTTGACGCCGACAGCTCAACTCAACTGTCACAGCTCGCTTGCAGCCGCCGCTCCTCTTTCCCCCCACACCAAATGTAGCAACAATCTATGCAGCTGACGCGCAGTCAGTGCCACCGCGCACATCGCCGCCATGGCCTGAACGGAAGAAGTGCAGCGAGAGTACTTTATTTGTTGCCCTCACATGCAACACTGTTGCACCGAGTGGCAGCACTTGGCTCATGACTCTCGACATGAACGTCCGTTTGTCTGTCCGTGCGTGCGTCGCACAGTGTTGCGAGTAGAGACAAAAATGCCAAAATGCAATGTTATAACCACAAAAATCTGAGTATGAGGTTTTGTTGGGAATATTTCAATTAAAAAAATCCGAAGTTTTATGAAAAAATATTGGTTACATGAAATTATGAGCTCTTAAAGTACGCTCCTCCAACGTTGAAAAAAATTGTGTACAAACAGCAAACTTCTGCTTTGACTTTGAGGCTGAATATTTAAAAATAAATTATGAGCAGGTCCCTAAAAGTTACTATTGTCATAAGTTTCATATAATTTAGGTCTGGCAAGACCAAAATTTTGCTGATTACTCTCACCTCTGAGCAGTACCGTTATGATGAAAATGAAGTAAAGAAAACGAGTGAATAAAAAGTGAGTTCAAACTTTAAAAGCGATTTAAAAAAAACGCTAATAATAAAAAACGTTGATATTTTGTTTATGCAAGTATCTACATTATGCTGTACAATTTTCAGCTGCGCATATTTTCGCGAATGCAAGTTATTGGCATTATTCGATGAAGACTTGAGTGCAAATTCGCGATATTTTCACAATTTTTGTTGAATGCCAATGCAGTCTGTCAAATAATGCTCTGCTGCTGATGGAAAAATTTGTTGAAGATAGCTTCGGAAAATCAATTACGATTACTATTATATGCGAAATAGAGGGGTTAATGGAGTTTCGACAGTACACTTTGATTTTTTTTCTTACAGACCCAAAAGTTGACAACCTAACTACTTCACTTATCGCGATTAATAAAACTCAAGGCGGTTAGGTTTTAAATGCTTTATTAACTAAACGTTACAAATTTCCACACGCGTGCGCTCTGCACTGCTGCCAGCTTTCGACTCCTCGTTTTTCTGCTTCGCCAGTGCTGCCAGCGCTCGATGCACGAACCAGTGCCGCCACAGTACCCCCCTTCCAGAGAGCGACAATTCACAAATTGGCGAGCGCGAACGTTACCCTTTTCTTCTTCGGTCCTGGGTACGTGCGCACAGGGTCGACAGTCGATGAAAAGGACGGGCGTGACGTGAGGGCAGGAGCGTCCAGAACTCTCTCTGATGATGCTGGAGGTGTAGCGGGTGCGTCCGCTGATGCTTCGATGTACGCTGGCACCAGGCGACTCAAACTCACTGATTCCTCTTTACCGTTGACATCCACTAGGTAATATTCCTTGCTGGGGCGAGCAATAACACGATACGGGCCCATGTAAGGTGACTGAAGCGGAGGTTTGACCTTGTCAACTCTGATGAAAACGTGCGAACTGTTGGGCAAGTCTTTGAATACAAAGGAGCGACGTTTGTCGTGGCGAGCTGCGGGGGTTGGCTGTACGAGCCGCATTCGTTCTCTGTGTTTGTCGAGGAAATATATTGGTTCTGGCAGGCACTCTGTATCGAGGAAAAATTCTCCGGGCATCCGAAGCGATGTACCGTAGAGTAGCTCGGCGGCTGAAGCTCCGATATCTTCCTTCAGTGCTGTTCTGAGTCCGAGGAGCACTATGGGCAAAACTCCGGCCCAGTCGTTGGTCTCGTGGCACATGATAGCAGCTTTCAGCGAGCGGTGCCAACGTTCAATCATTCCATTTGAGGCAGGATGGTAAGCCGTCGTCCTTGTCTTCTTGGAACCTATAAGTCTTGTGAGAGCTCGAAAAATTACGCTTTCAAACTGTGAGCCGCGGTCGGTTGTGACGACGACCGGGGTACCAAAACGAGAAATCCAGGTCGAGACGAATGCGTCTGAAACGGTTTCGGCAGTGATGTCAGAAAGTGGAACGGCTTCCGGCCAGCGAGTAAAGCGGTCGATCATCGTGAGCAGGTAGGAAAAACCGCGCGATGGTGGAAGTGGTCCAACCAAGTCGACGTGCACATGATCGAAGCGAGTGTCAGGAGTAGCAAAATCTCCAGTGGGCGGCTTACAGTGCCTTGAAATTTTGCTTCGCTGACAAGGCAAGCATGAACGAGCCCACCGCGCAACATCCGAAGCCATTCCTGGCCAAATATACCTGGTAGCCATCATTTTCCTCGTGACTCTTCCACTGGGATGAGATGGGCCATGAATGACATCGAAGACACATTTGCGAAGAGGCGCAGGGATATAGCAACGGTGAACCTCTGTTGAAACGTCGTAGTAAAGTGGCACATCTGGGTCGTCAATCCTTAACTTAACCAGAGTTAAACTGCTGCCGTCTGTGAGAAGTTTTTGGAGCTCGTCATCGGAGTCTTGGGCTGCTTTAAGTTCGCTAGGAGTGATAGCGACTGGAACTTCGATTGCCTGAACCCGTGAGAGAGTGTCCGCTGGAATGTTGTCTTCTCCTGAAACATGAACAATATTAGTAGTGAACTGGCTAATGAAAGATAACTGGCGATCTTCTCGGAGCAATGACGACTTAGCGTTGCGTCTGAATGCATAAATGAGCGGTTTATGATCCGTTTTGATGAGGAGAGGGCGTCCTTCGACCAAGTCGCGGAAATACTTGATGGAGCTATAGATGGCTTGCAGTTCTCTGCCATAAGCTGAGTATTTCTTTTGGGCGTCGCTGAATTTCCGAGAAAAGAAAGCAAGTGGTTCCCAGTTGCCGTTGTGAAGTTGCTCAAGGACGGCTCCTATACCAAAATCAGAGGCGTCGGTGCGAAGAGCCAACTGTGCGTCGTCAAGCGGATGCCTGAGAAGGGCCGCACGGGCAAACTGTTGTTTGGATGCGTTGAAGGCCTCCTCAGTTTCGGAAGTCCATTGCACTGGCCGCCGATCTTTCTTCTTGGCACCGGCGATGCAATTGTGGAGTGGAGCTTGGATTTCTGCAGCATGAGGAAGGTGGGGTCGGTAAAAGTTGACCATACCAAGAAATTGACGAAGCTCGCTGACAGTACTAGGTTTGGGAAAATCCTGAATAGCTTTGACGCGCTCTGGTAGAGGCTCGATCCCCTCTGAAGTGACATGATGGCCCAAATAATCAATTTCCGGAACTCCAAGCACGCATTTGCCCGTGTTAATGGACAAGCCGAAGTCTCGCAGACGCTCGAAAACGATTTTGAGGTGTTTGTAATGCTCCTCAGGACTTTGCGAAAAAACCAAGATATCGTCAATATACTCGAAGACGAAATCCAGTCCTCGAAGGCAAGTGTCGATGTAGCGCTGAAAAGATTGCGCAGCATTGCGAAGGCCAAATGTCATAACATTGAACTCGAAATTTCCGAAAGGAGTGATTATTGCAGTCTTCTTCCTGTCTTCCGGAGCGATGGGAATCTGATGGAATGCGCGATGTAAGTCTAGCTTGGAGAAGATCTTGCATCCGCGCAATGCTGATGAAAAATCATGAAGCCGTGGCACGTTGTAGCGATCTGGAATAGTAATAGCATTAAGATTACGGTAGTCACCACAGAGTCTGAAATCCCCGTCTTTCTTAGGAACGATGTGCAGCGGACTAGCCCACTCGCCCTGCGAAGGCTGACACAGACCATTATTAATGTATTGCTGGAACTGTGCTTTAGCGATCTTAATCTTGTGGGGTGGTAGACGGCGAGGACGGTGAGATACCGGCGGGCCTTGCGTGAGTATGTGATGGTACACGCCCCGGTCTGTAACTTTAGACAGTTGCGGAGGCCGTGTTACATCAATGAAGTCCACGAGCAAGTCCTGATACCGTGTTGAACGGTCGATCGTCGTCAACGCGGGCAAGTTGCTGGAGATAAGAGAACCACGGACTGAAATACCTGTTGCTTTGTCTGTGACAATTCTCGCTTGGAGGTCAATGACCAGTCCAAAATGGTAGAGAAAGTCAGCTCCTAGAATCGGCTCAGACACGTCTGCTACGATAAAAGTCCAAGTAAAAGGACGTCGAAAACCCAAATCTAATGTAATGGAGACTTGTCCAAATGTTTCGATGCGTTTGCTATTAGGAGTGTAAAGCGCGATAGCTGCTGGTTCTATGAACCGATTGGTGAACGACTTGGGCACGGCAGAAACGTCCGCCCCAGTGTCGGCTAAGAAAATGTGGTGTGAAATGGAATCTCTGAGAGACAAGCGCTTTTTAGAAAGATCACCCCCGATGGCTTGAGTTCGAGGGTACCCTACTAGTTTTCCTGCTGTGCAGAATCTTCCCAAGAGCATGGCTGCTTGCACTTCCTTGCACGTCTTCCGAAACGACTGTGATAGAAGCAATGCTTGCCGGCAGAAGGAGAGCGGCTACGAAAATTCGGCCCCCCTCTGCTAGGGCTCCTGCCGCGTGGTTCAGAGAATTTCGATTCCAGCCTGTCGAGGCGGCTGATGATTGCCTGTAGAGGATCATCAGGTGGAGGAGTAGCTGACACTGAACGTTTACCCGTAACTTGGTAGATGGATGGACGGGCAATTTCCAGCATCTTGTCCGCTTGCGCCGCTAGCTGGTCGAGAGTAGAAGCTGCCCCTATTGTCAGGATGCGACGAATGTCGTCAGGCATCTGCTCAAGAAAAAGAGTGCGGAGCAAAGTTTCGTTGCACTGGCCTGCAGAAAGGTTGCGTAGCTGCTGGAGGTAAACGGTGGGTTTTTCGCCCCCCAGGGGGTGGCCGTGAAGGAGGCGTCGGAAGTTGGCTTCCTGCGAAGGAGACAGAGCATTTAGGACACGTTGCTTAAGAGTTTCATACTTATCGTGTTCTGGCGGGTTGATTATCAGGTCCCTGCAGAGTGAAACGAGCTTAGCGTCAAAATTGCTAGCCACATGTTGAAATTTTGACGCATCAGAGGTGATGCGGAACAATGAAAATTTCAGCTCGGCCATGGCGAAGTAACTTTGGGGGTCCTCATGCCAGAAAGGAGGCAGCTTGACAGTGTTGACGGCTCCCACGATGCTGTCATCGGCTTGGTAAAATTCTGCAAGTCGAGGAGCGCGTGGATGAGGCGCCGACGCGCCGTCGTCACGATTGTCGCTTGTAGTTTCCATATCAATAAGATTCCATATCACTCAAGATTTAGTTTCTTCCGCTACCTCGCCAGCAAAACTTTCGTTGCACTCTTGTTGTTCTCTCGGCGAATGCAGAACTAACATCACGAAAATGTCAGGAGACAAGTGAGAAGGGCGCCAAATTTATCACGCTTCAACACGTTTGTAAACTTGACGCAATGTGGAAACGAGATTTTTCGCCACCACTACCACGGTGACTTCTCGGCTCGTGACGCCACGAATAACGGTACTCGGAAGAAAGTTCGCGAACAAAAGGAAATTCGGCAACGCTGTATGCCGGCTCCAATTGAAATTGAGCCTGCAGCCTTGGACGACGAAGTCCCTGCGGTAGCACGCAACACTACGCCGTTGATTAATCACGAAAAAACTCGTTAAGATCACGTCGGGGTCACCAATTATCGCGATTAATAAAACTCAAGGCGGTTAGGTTTTAAATGCTTTATTAACTAAACGTTACAAATTTCCACACGCGTGCGCTCTGCACTGCTGCCAGCTTTCGACTCCTCGTTTTTCTGCTTCGCCAGTGCTGCCAGCGCTCGATGCACGAACCAGTGCCGCCACACACTTGTACGGGAGGCGCCCTCTGGTGGTGAATTTTTTAATTTTAATTAATTTTGTATTTTTTGCATTCTAGAATGTTGACGGTTGTTGAATAAATCATTCAAATCGGTTCATTAGTTTCCCAGATACGATGTTTCCTCGCATACTTTACTACATTTACAATTGTAGAGCGAGTTCCATTAAAAATTACTACTTTTGTATGGCAGCCACCTTAATAGTTGGATATAGCGGTTAGGTGTGTATAGAAAAAACATTCGAAAGGGAAAATAAATGGGGGTCAGTCTTAAATATGGTACGTCTGGGACCAACCTGAGAGCAGCGGGAGCCCACTTTCTAAAAACGATGATTTTGTATGGGAGCCTCATTAAGGATTGGAGACAGGGGGTAGGTATGTTCGAAAGAAATATTCAGGGGGAAAAATTAGTGGGGTCAGTCTAAGATTTTAACCCTCTTAGAGCAACTTCGGAGCAGCTGTGGAGCAATTTCTCGAGATTTTATTTTTAATCACTTTGAAAAAAGCGAATTTTATCTATATACACATTTATAAATAAATTTATATTAAAATACAAATATTTTGAATGTAGCTTTTATGAACTAAGATAATTTTCATTGTTAATATTGTTGCGATTGCGGCAATGTGCTGAATGCTTGTCTATGCACGAACGCTTTTCCAAGCATACTTTTAGGCATGCACTTGGAAGTACGGCGAATTTGGTATAATTCGCTTGGTGTTATTCCGATATGGCAAGGATGGTTCGCGAACTGTGCGAGAATGGTCGAGCGTGTTCCAATTGGAAGTTGCAAGAAACTTCGGCGCGATAAGGAAACTGGTATATAAGCAGCGGTGCGCGGCGCAACGAGTCGAGTCGGTGTTGAGCAAGCAAAGGGGAAACATGCAATAGTAGTAGTAAAGTAGTAACAAGTGTAAAATTGTAAATAAAGCAATTGTTGATTTTTGTCTGCGTTTGCGCTGAATAACTGAAGTAGTTTTATTTTCAAGCACAATCCAGTATACGAACTTAGAGAAGTCATTTTCGTAACAATATGAAGTTTTTTCCAATCCGTTTGGATGGGAGGTGGTCGAATGTTTGGTCCGATTTCATTGAAATATTGCACAGTAAGTTCTTTACTCATACAATAACTGTATACCAAATTTCATTTATTTACGACCACTCCTTCTATTTTTGTCACTCCGCTATATGAACTCGCAACACTGTGCGTCGGCTTGGCTGCTTGCTAGTCTGTCTATCTGTGTGCGTGTGCGTGTGTGTATTTGTGTGTCTGCTGCGTGTTTGCTTTTGCCTGTGGCGGAAAATTGCATTTTCGAAAAAATTTGCACCAACCTTGAGCGCTCAACACGCACAGGCAGATTTTGACAGCGGAGCGAATTTCGACAGCTCACCTTGTCGGTCCTAACGTTGAAAAAGATTCGAACAGACTAAAACACCTTTCGACAGCATTTTTCACACCGGGAAAAATCCATATATGCGTGAAACTAGAGACCAAATATAGTAATACTGTGTACTCAGTTTTTCATTTCTACATCCTTTGTCCTTTTAAAAGGACTTCAAAATTTTGAATGGGATAAAAAATTAAAAAATTAAAAAAAAATATTTAACCTCGTTAGAATATGGCGATATGTATATCAAATGAAAGAAGAAACGCTGAAGAATTTAATTAAAATTGATTTTTTATCTATTTGTAGAAAAAAGATGTGAAAAAGGTCCTTTGAAATTTTTAATCCTTTATATCCTTGAATATATATATAGAATTTTCTGGAAAAGTAAGTCTGTTAAAACCAAAAATCTCCTTGATCACGTGTCAAAATTTCATTATTCTCGCTTGATTGAATTTGTATCTTTTTATTATTTAATGATACTCAAATAAATTAGAATTTTTGTACTTCATTAGAATTGCAGCTTCCGCCTTTTTTTTAATAGCTTTTGAACTAATTAAGTTAGAGTAATAAAGTTAAAGTAATATTAAAGTTGGGAGCGTATTCTGACAGAATTTCAAATTCTGTCAGACTGCACTGGCTCTACAAGTCATCGAGTCAACCTCAGAGCATAAAAACTGCGACAAGTCATAGATCTCGTTATCTGAGGTTCGCTATCTACTCGACTTTGCATTCTTCAACGTCTTCTGACCTATCACTGATTCAATACCCCATACTGCATATAGTATATACTGCGATAAATATTTCATTTCCCTATATCCGTTTGTTGCTTAACTCGGCATTGCGATCACTTCCATCACTAATCCTGTACACTAAACTGTATACAAGGACACCCTTGAATTGTTTTTCTTTTTGCTTAAAATTCGCTAATATTTGAGCGTTTGCTGCGCTAAAACTTAACTTGAAAAATAAATAAACTAAAACAAAATAAATACTTATGTCAAATGCCAAATAAACGATTTTGTTTTAGTTCACTCGCATTTAAACAGTCTGCTGACCTTTGGCGAATGCTAAAAGTCAACAAGCGCACTTTTCAATTGGTAACCAGAGCAAAATTCTATTTCCAGCTTATTTCATTGAATGGTCCGCATCCCCACCGTCGACGCGCGGTCATTGCTCGTTGATGCGAGCCCTCAGTCCACTTGACTCATTTCATTGAAATTTTGCGTTTCTATTTTGTGCACCAAGCCACACGAAAACACACTTCAGGGGGTGCGGGGAGGGGGGGTGAAAAGTTAATGTAAATATACATTAAAATAATTGCAACAATTGAGCCGACAACTTTGCAACTATTGGCCGCGTGCGCGTACGTAAACATTTCCAAATTAAACACAAATCAACGGGCCGAACGCGCGCCAAGGACTCTTTAAATGCAACGAGTGATTAGCACCGCTCGATGCCCAGCCACGTAACAGCAAACAACAACAACAACAGTAACAAAAACAACAACAACACATACATTGGTATGCATTGTGTAGAGCTGCGAAGGAAGGCAAGTGGCGTCTTCAACGGCCACTAAATGCTGCAAGTGTTGAGTGAGTGAGTGAGTGAGTGAGTGTGTTTGTTTGTTTGTTTGTGGTTGGGCGCTTGCGTGCTGGCTTGTGGCCACCACGGAAACGGCAGCCGAAAGCAACAGTCAGTCGAGTATTTGGCATTTAATGAATTTTGCAAGTTTAGCGGAAACGAAAATAATGCGCCTCCGTTTGTAATTTGTTTGCCGTTGTCGTTGTTGAGAATAGTCGAACAAATCGCACGCTTTGTCCCGCTTTGTGTTGATTTTGGACACGCAGCGCACACAAATATTTAGGCTGAACGGCACTCGACAACAATGCCAATAACAGCCAACAGCAGTCAGCGCCAACACCAACAATCAACCAACCAACCAACACGAGCAGCAAAAGTGACAACAACAACAACAACAACAACTGCTTCAACTAAGACAACAGTCAATAGCACACAAAAACAATGTGCGAACTTTGCAATTGTATTTCTCGTTCGCACACCCCTTGAGCGCCACTTGCGTGTCATCGCAGCCCACTTGCCGCCCGCCGTCCGTCCCCGAACCATCACGCTGACTGGTCCGCTTTATTGTTATTTGTCTTTCGCCTTCGCCTTCGCCTTGCCAACTGTGCTGCTCGACTCTGTTCTGTACTTTCGTTTGTTGTTGTAATTGTTATTATTGTTGTAAGCCTTCTCATTGTTGTTGTTGTTGTTGTTGTTTTTATTGTTGTTGTCTGCCCTTGCCGCCGGCACTGATTGCGTGCAATGCATGTTTTGCATTTTTATCTTATATCCTTTTTCTTCTTTTTTCACTTTCTTTACATGTTTTTTATTTTTATTTTTATTATTATTGTTGTTGTTGTGTTGCCTTGGGTTCGGTGATTGAAGGGGTTGTTGGCGCAACTTCTTCATTTTGTCGACTTTGAAAATCCTTTAAATGACTTTCGAGCATCGTTACTGCCATTGCCAATGTTGCCAATTGAATTTTAGTAGGTGTGTTTAATTTGCTCCATCATCTTCCTTCCCCCTCTCATTCTCTTTCTTTATCTTAACGTTTCCTGCTTGCATTTTTCGCCCATCGCTCGCCTCGCATTGAAGTGAAATACTTTTAGTGCGGATTTGCCTTGACGTTCCTTTTGTTTAACTTTCGTGCAAATTTGTTTGTCTTTTGTTTTGTTGTATTTGTTGTTGATACGTTATTGCGTTGCTTCTTGTATTTTTAGCACTTTTGTAGTAGTGTTCCTGAGTTGAGATTTCTGCATACGGCTTTTGAGTGCCACCGAATTCGGGATACTTTTGCGTTCCGCCAAAATCAAAGGTTTCCGTACTCTTAACCCGCCAAGCAGCAACGCGCAACCGGAAAAGTTTCGACGCAACAACGCAGCATTCGTTGCCTGTCGCAGTCACTTCCTGCGTCGCGCTTATTCTGTGCACACTCGAGCCACACGGAGCTGCTTTGTTGGTCTTTGTGGCCGACATTGATGGAGAAGTTTTCTACTTTGGCATCTTTTGTTGTTGTTTTTTTTTTCGTTTTTGTTAGTGTATGTACAAATGAATGAAATGTTGAATTACGCTTGAGATGTGGCAGTGTTGTTGTTGTTGTATTTATTTGAAACTTTGGTTTTTGACATTGTTGCCACCTACTTGGAATTTAAAATGGAAACTTGCTGGCACTTTGGAAATTTGAATGAATAGCAAAACTTTTTGCCATATGTCAAATGTACTTTGCCCGCAGCTGCTTAAATGTCGACAAGTTTTTGTTGTTGTTGTTGTCATTACACAGTCACAGCAAGTGGCAGCATCGAGGGCAGTGTGATGTGGAGCCAAAGAGCTGGAGACATTCGAATGGCAGCAGAGTGGTAAAGTACGCAAAAAGTGATTTCACAGCTTAGCTAGCAAACCGGTTACTTTTAAAGTGAATAATGCAGAAGTCATAGTTACCAAAATAATTTTAGCAACTCTTTGACCAGGTTGGCAATAGGCTACAATGAAGTGGATACTAATGACGAAAATTGTGTGGCGTAGGCAACTATTGAACTTTCAATAGAAGAACAAATCATGAAGCAGTTACTGATGTCTGGGCTCTCTAAAACTTAACTGAAGCACATGTCTCCTAAGTAGCCGGCCTCAATAGTCCAGCGAGTAGCGCGCTGGCTTCTCATACCAGAGGTCCTAGGTTCGATTCCCAGCTCAGGCTGGTGAAACGCTCGTCTACTTCTATCGCTATCCACATGAAGCAAATGAGAATTAAAGAATCGCCCAAATGCGCTCTTGGCAGGCAATGGTAAAGAAAAACTGCAAACCGCCTTTCGGATACGGCGTTAAATTCTAAATCCCCTCCTTCTCTTCCCCATCCGTTTGAAATGTGTGATAAAACAATGTTGCGTACACATTTGAAAAACGACTGGAACTTGTGGTATCACAATGGGCTCACATAGAGGGCTAAGTGTGGCTCATGCAGAGGCAGCCACTACAACCTACCTACCCACCTACCTATGTATCCAAAACATGAACTCCGCACGAGGGAAATAAGCAGTGTTTTACTGAACTATTATAGGTTCTCCTGTGGCCTTTTCGGCCATTGATAGCATTGCCAACTTAACTTCAACGGAAAAGGATGCCATCTGCTGGCTAGTTTTGGAACATAAACTAGACAAGGATTAGGTTAGGTAAAAGAAGGGTAGTGTACGGCATGCACTTCTACGCGGAGAGCCTAATGGGACCATTGAGAAGCCTGTCATTCTTAAAAATACCTGTTCCTTCTGTTGGGATCCCTTAGGCCCAGACGGGATCATTTGGGAAGCATTTGGTCTTGGCGAGGAAGTTATGTAGATCTGTGATCTGTGCATCAGCTATTTCCGTTAGCTCGTCGAAGAGCCTGGCTCCAAGGATCCGGATCCGTCATTCCTGTAGTAGACAAGGTTTAAGTATTGTAACGATGAGGCACTCTGTGCTGTGCCTGAATGCTTTTCCAAGCATACTTTTAGGCATGCACTTTGGAGTACGGCAAACTTGCTATAATTCCGATATGGCGAGGATGGTTCGCGAAGGTGATGAGCTGTACTAGAACAATCGAAATAGAGAGAACAACTAGAATGTGCAAGAAACATGGACGCGATAAGAAAACAAGTATAAAAAGTAGCAGTGTGCAGCGCAAAGGGTCGAGTCTGTGTTGAGCAAGCAAAGGGGAAACATGCAATAATAGTAGTGTAAGGTAGTAGGTTAGGTTAGGTAAGGTTAGGTTAGATTGCGGTGGCTGCCTCTGTATTGTGTGTTGTGATAACACAGATTCCACCCGTTTGAAATGCGTATGCAACACTGTTTTTTTTCAACATGTGATACAACACACATTTCAAACGGATGGGGAAAGGGAGGGGACCTACAGTTTAACGCCGAATCCGAACGGCAATTGGCAGTTTTTCTTTCACATTTGGAGGTTTTGCCATTGCCTGCCAAGAGCGCACTTGTGCGATTCTTGTAATTCTCATCTGCTTCATGTGGATAGCGATAGAAGTAGATGAGTGTTTTTTCCAGCCCAAACCAGGAATCGAACCCGGGGCGCTCGGTATGAGAAGCCAGCGCGCTACCCGCTGAGCTATCGAGGCCGATAGTAAAGTAGTAGCAAGTGTAAATTTGTAAATAAAGCGATAGTTGGTTTTGGACTGCGTTTGCGCTGAATAACTGAAGTAGTTTTATTTTCAAGCACAATCCAAAACGAACTTAGAGAAGTCATTTTCGCAACAGTATGTTCGTGAAAAACATTAGACAAAAAAAACACAAACTTGCAGGACGGTCATATATTCTATGCTTCTAGAACCAACTTCTGAACAACGCTGTAAAATTTCCTTGCACTATTTCGAAATTCAAACTCGATGCAATGCCACTTATACACTTTTTTCATACCCAACATAGAGTTTTGCTATGGTTTCGTTTGCTTGTTCACACCCACATCACATTCACACCACTTCAAAAAACTTAAAATCGCCTTCACACCCACACACACACACAAGCATCTCTATGTTTTCAAGGTCATTAATTTCCGTAGCATATCGACATTAATTTTGCTCTTCTGAAAGAGATTTCAGCAGTCTTTCAAACGCAAATCCCTTAATACTCCGCCCTGGTCAAGACGACGAAAAGGAGCGCAACGCGCACAGGCACCTGCGGCCACCTTCGACAGAAACCCACCCACCCACTCGCTTGTGTCGCTCTGGTGTCCAGCTGCGTGTGCAGCGTCGTTCGCGGCGCGCGCTGCATCCACTTTGGCTGCATGATTTATGGCCGACGTCCGCAAAGCAAACACAGCAGCGCGCCGTCCCAGCACTCCGACTCGCAGTCGCCGCATCCGGTGCCAACTGTTGTACGTAAGTGGCGAACTGTTGTTGCTTGTTGTACCCGCCTGCCGCTAGCACTCGAACTGTTGCTGTTGCTGTTGCTGCTGCTTTGCGCAGCTTTTTCATTGTTGCTGCTGTCGCTGTTGTTGTTGTTGTCGTTGTCGTCGGTGCGAAGTGGTCCTGCAGTGCGCACATATTGTGTGCGGCCGGCTGCCTGCCTGGCCACACACTGCCGCGCCCTTTGACGTGCGCCGTGTCAGGTGGCGACGGTGTTTGTTGTGCGGCGCAGAGCGAACCGGCACACGGCTTAATGGCAAAAATGTGTCAATGTATGTCCGCAGTGCCAAACGCGGCGGGTGCGGCAGAGACGCGCCTGTTGTGACAATAAGACGTCCAAGCCGACTGGACTTAACACGCAGCCACAGCCGCAAAATGTCGCAACACGAGGCGCTTTTATGTGAATCGAATTGTTCGCTGCTGCCTAAATAATTTAATTTCATTTAATTTAATTTAATTTCATGAGAAATTGATTAAATGCAACTTGGACAATTCCAACTTTAAATGGATTAAATTTGCTGCAGCAAACGGCGACACATAAACGGATTTTATGTGAACAAAAAGTGCTCACTGAAAGAAATTCTGAAGGATAAACGGAAACTGTACAAGAAAAGCAAAGCGCAGCGCTAATCAAAATTAATGATGGCGTCATGAATGCGACGACAAGAACAGCTGCAATAACATGAAAAAAGATTGCAACTGCAAAAGACTGAATAAAGTCGAATGCACAGGAAGAAAACTGGACAGGAAATGTAAAAAAAGAGATTGAGAGATGTTAAGAGGAAGCGGAGGAAAATTAGACAAAGTCAGTGAAGGGGAAAAGATGAAACTGATGAAGAATGAAAGGGGTTGAGAAAAAAGGAGACAAAGGAAAAAGATTGGACAAAATCACTAAAGATGAAAGAGATTAAGAGAAGTAGGGGATAACAGGAAAAAAATTACATAAAGTTACTGAAAGTAAGAGATGTTAAGAGGAAAGACACTGAAGGGAAAGGCAAATCCCTGAAAGGAAACGAAAAAACTGATGAAGGGAGAGAGAAATTGAAAGATGTTAAGAGGAAACGCAAGAAATCTAGACAGTCACTGAAGGGGAAAAGATGAAACTGATGATATATGAAAAATGAAAGGATTAAAAGAAAAAGGGGGGGAGAAAAAAATTAGACAAAGTCGCTGAAGATCAAAGAGATTAAGAGAGATTATGGGATAACAGAATAAAATTAGACAAAGTTACTGAAGGTAAGAGATGATACTGATAATGAATGTAAGATATTGAGATATGTTAACAGGAAAATCGCTGAAGGGAATGGGTAAGTCACTGAAGAGAAACAAAAAATTATGAAGGAAGATGTAAATTAAGAGCTGTTAAGAGGAAGCGGAAGAAAACTAGGCAGTCACTGAAGAGGAAAAGATGAAAGAGATGATAGATATAAGGATTGAGACAAGTAAGGGGAGACAGAAGAATAAAGATAAAGTCACTAAAGAGAAAAAGATGAAAATAATGAAAGATCAAAAATATTGAGACAAGTAAAATAAATAAAATATAAATAAATAAATCAAATATTGAGGAAGCGCAAGAAAACTAGACAAAGTCACTGAATGGAAAAAGATATAACTGATGATAGATTGAGAGGAAAGAGAGGAGAAAAGAATAATAATAGATTAAGTCAAAGATGAAAGAGATGAAAGATGGATTGAGTGAAAAAAGGGGTAGCAGAAAAAATTAGACAAAGTCACTGAAGATCAAAGAGATTAAGAGAGATTATGGGATAACAGAAAAAAATTAGACAAAGTTACTGAAGGTAGGAGATGAAACTGATAATAATATTCAGAGATGTTAACAGGAAAATCGCTGAAGAGAAACATAAAAATGATGAAGGGAAATGAAAATTAAAAGCTGTTAAGAGTAAGCGGAAGAAAACTAGGCAGTCACTGAGGGAGAAAAAGATAAAACTGATGATAGATGAAACGATTGAAAGAAATTAGGGGAGAACAGAAGAAGAATAAATTAACTCAAAGAAAGATCAAAGAGATTGAGAGAAGTAAGGGGGAAGCGAAAAAATTAGACAAAGTAACTAACGAGAAAAATATAAAACTAATGATAGGATTGAGAGGAACTAGGGGGACCGGGGACAGAAAAGAAAATTAGACAACGCTATTCCAGAGAAAAAGATAAAACTAATGTAAAAACAAAAGAATTTAGTGAAATAGAGGGGCAATTGAAAAAAATTATACAAAGTTACTGAAGGGGAAAGATGAAACTGGTAAAGGATGAAAGAGTTTGAGAGATTTAAGAGGAAGCGAAAGAAAACTAGACTGTCACTGAGGGGAAAAAGATAAAACTGATGATAGATAAAGGGATTGAGAGAAAAGAGGGAAGAATAGAAGAATAATAGATTAAGTCACTAAAGAGAAAAAGACTAAAATAATGAAAGATCAAAAATATTGCGACAAGTAAAGGGGAAGCGCAAGAAATCTAGACAAAGTCACTGAATGGAAAAAGATAAAACTGATGATAGATGAAACAATTGAAAGAAAAGAGGGAAGAACAGAAAAATTATAGATTAAGTCACTAAAGAGAAAAAAATTGAAAATAATGAAAAATCAAAGAGATTGAGAAAAGTAAGTGGGGAAGCGTAGGAAAACTAGACAATCACTGAGGGGAAAAAGATAAAACTGATGATAGATAAAAGGATTGAGAGAAAAGAGGGAAGAATAGAAGAATAAAGAGTCACTAAAGTCACTAAAGAGAAAAACATGAAAATAATGAAAGATCAAAAATAATGAGAGAAGGAAGGGGGAAGCGCAAGAAAACTGGACAAAGTCACTGAATGGAAAAAGATAAAACTGATGATAGATGAAACGATTGAAAGAAAAGAGGGAAGAACAGAAGAATGATTAAGATTAAGTCACTAAAGAGAAAATGATGAAAATAAATAAAGATCAAAGAGATTGAGAGAAGTAAGGGGGAAGCGTAGGAAAACTATAGAAAGTTACTGAATAGCAAAAAAATAAAACTTATGCAGTATGAAAGGGGTTGAGAGATGTTAAGATGAAGCGGAAGAATTGCCTAGTTTTCTCACTGACGGAAAAAACATAAAACTGATGAATTATGGAAAACTTCTAACCCGTCGCACAGTGTTTCGAAGTGGGACAAAAATAGAAAAATTGCATGTCACCGATTTCAAAGAAATTGGTGTCATTTGAAAGATAATACTTTCATTAAGCAAGATCTTAAATTATTTCTTAATCGGGTAAATTTTGAGAGAGTTATAGCATTTACAAGTTGATCAAAATCTAGAAAAATTGTTTTGTGATAAAATGCTGTTTGGAGCGTCACCAATTGAAAACGTAACCAAAACACTATTTTCGATTCAATCGGAGCAAATGTTACTGCTATGCACTTATAAGAGTCCAAAAAATCATTTCATGAGCTATTTTGAAAAAAAAGTTAAATAAAAACCGGGTTGTGCGTTATTTAAACTAAACATTTTTTTTATTTAGAACTATAAAAACTATATATTTTTGTAGATCGCAATTGTCGAATTGTGCATTATTACACCGACTTTTTTACACAATCCTAGAGAATGGACTTTCTTCTTTTGGGTCAATAAAAAAAATTCTGCGATTTCCTGCGATCTTGGAAAATAATAGAATTTTTGTAAACTACTCTAATTGAACTAGCAGCCGCCGTGGCTCAGTTGGTTAGTGCGTTGGACCGCGAGTCGAAGGCAGCAAACCGCAGGTTCAAATACTGCCCGTAATAACACCTAAAAAAAATAACGGGAAAATTCGTTTTCTCTTTCGGTGGCTGTCCTCTCAGCTGGAAATGGCAAACCTCTGAGAGTAAAAATTGCTTATGAAAAAGCTCCCAACCTGCCGTTCGGAACAGGCATAAAACTGTAGGTCCCTTCCACCCGCGTACAAATTCACACGCACAACACGGGTGGTTGCGGGAAGCTAGGCCACTAGGCTGTCATACCTGTCAATTATTATTATTAATTATTTAAAAAATTAAATTATTACTCTAACTGAAAAAAATTGATTTTTGTACCCTACGTTGAGGTGCTCACCGGTACATTCACTTTGGTACGGAGCTTGTAACGCCCAGAAAGTGATGTAACTGGAAAGAAAAAGTATAGTAGCACAGTCGCTATTAAAAATGGGCATGGTCCACCCACTAAAGGCAGGGTTGCCATACGGAAGTCTTTTATAAAATATGAAAATTTCTATATTAACAAAGCCAATGTCACAAATTAGTAACGTTTTATAAAAAAATGAGTTTTGTTTACCCTTTAACCCGTTTAGAGCCATATTATTCTACTTTTGTTTTTATTATTATGAAATTAAGTTAAGTTAAGGAAGGCAATTTTGTTTAAATTACCTTGCGTTATTTACACTTGTTTACATTAAAGCAATCTTTGTTTTTTTTTTGGGGGAAAGCTATTTGTAAGATAGTTTTATTTCAATTGAACTGTCTGTGTGGGATTGAAAACATCATTCTTGAAATAAGTGTTGTGATTTCGCGAAAAATGAATATCAAAAACCTCGACAATAGCAATCGCATCATCAACTATTGTTGATGATAGTGATACTGAATAAAATTAACTTTTTGGAAAATGGCAATTATTTTATTTTATCCTGGAAATTTTACTATAGCATTCTCATCTCCATAGCTATGACATCTCTTTGTTTAGTTCTACGGAAATAAAAACAAAATAGCTTTCCTTCAAACAACTTCATCGCCCCTTTTCCACCCTTTTAAGGTCGAATATATAAAAACGCCGAAATACGTATTTCGTTATTTTTCTTTAAGTATATATATACAAAATTTTAAAACAATCCGACCAAAAAACAATATCTGTCCATATAAGCTTCACCACCCCGTTTCTGGCCTGTCAAGGTCGAATTTTTTAAAATTGCTTCTTTTTAAAGGTTGACTTTTTAAAATAAAACTATTGACCAAATTTCATCATTATAGCTCTAGCGGTTTGTGCTCGGTGGTGATGGCTTGGTTATATATATTCGATTTTTTTTAAACTATATATTTTTTTGAAAAACAAACTTCATTTTTGAAGTCAGTAGCCCCAAATAATTAAGATTGCAAATTTTCAGGGAATTTAGAGCATTCCTTCTATTTTTGTCCCAATTTTGTATGGAGTCGAAACACTGTGCGTCGTTCGAATTTGGCAGCTATTAGTGTCTTTGTGTTCATGTAACTGGCTCGTTATTTAGTTATTATTCATTATTATTTTGTTTTTAAAGTCAAGTTTGTCAAAATCAGGTATAATCAGGTAAAATTTGTTTTCATCATGAAAATAGTTTTTTTCACATCTAAACATTATTGAAGCTTGTTATCAAATTTCGTCTTCAAAATTTTTCTGTATCTCTCAAACAACGCTTAGAAATCATTCAATTTCATTCAAATTTTCTGTTGTTTATTTCTTCCTGCAGTTTAATGTCTTGAAATTATTTTTCTTGAGGTAACGTGAAACCACTCATCTATGACAAGAAAAACAGCCTCAACAACCATTTCTTTACAATTGACAACAACATTCCGAGTTAGCTTCCACTATGTTCGAAAAAGTATTCCAAATTTTAACCTTTCGCATGGATAACTTACAACGCAGTCGTGGCCAACACTGACATGAAAACATCTTTAAAAACTAAACGTTTCATATACTTTTGTAATTATTCTGTATTTTGTAATTAAAGCTCACTCGATGTAAAGTCACACACACAACTAAAGAGTTCAGCAAAACTCAGTCACAATCGCTTCGGGTACCGTTCGGAGAATTACTTCCTCTATGCACTAATAAAAACGACTCAAACGGCGACCAACTTGCAGTTAGTGACAATAAATAAATTTACACCGCAGCAATCGAGAAAAGCTGCATACGACAATCCACAGTGACAGCAACAAAAGCCATTAGCACAACATAACCAACAACCACAACCAATTGCAGCGAACAGTTGGAAATAATTGTTGGCGCTTCTTCGAAACGTGGCACAATGCAATACTCGATCTAAGCACTCAATTCTGCCGCACCTCGCTGCACTTTAGCGAGCACAACTTACAGCATTAATAAATGTAAAAAAAGCGCATTTCACCCTTCAGACGATTGCACAATGCACTCAACGGCGAAGTGGTGAAGGGACGAGAGCGAAAAGTGCCAGCAGAAATTAATGCGAAATTTTAAATGAGCGAAACAAGTGGCAAACTTTAAATTTTCTTTTGCCAGCATTAAGCGATTTTGTTGCAGCTCAACCGTTGGCATTCCACAAACTAATGAAAAGCCGAGGGGACGTAAACACAGCGTGACCGACACGAAGTGGAAAAAACACGAACAAAAGTGCAACGCAATGCAGTGCGACGAGATGAAGAAAACGTGATGGCAGCGTTGCTAGGGGAAGACAGTTATAACGCGCGGTGGCCAAAGGACGTGTTGCACGCGTGTCCTCTCGACACGCCCCTCCCCCCGCCTCGCCCGATAGCCCTACTGTCCCATGTTAAGGTGCCCGGCAGGAAGACAGCACAGCAAACGCAATGACTGCCTCATTGCTCTTGGCCACAGCGCGACATTGCCCGCATTTGTAGTGGTGTGTGTGTGTTTTAATGTGCGGCGTCTGTGTACGGCGCTGCTGGCTATCATTGCCATTGGTGGGTCTTGTGCCAACGCTGTCGCTGGTCAAGTTGCTGCCGCCAGTGTCAAAAGGTCATTTCACTGCCTGCATACATTGCACGCCCCGCAAACGTAAAGACAACAGCAACAATTGCTGGGGCGAGTGGAACTTAAATGTGTCACTTTTATTTTTATATTTGTTATTTCTGACATGGTGAACGTTGTGACAATTTCTGGTGCAACTGGCACCGTCGACCACATGGCGTATGAGTAATGTATATGTTTGTTTGTGTGTGTGCATGGTCATTAAAATTCTCCGCCGCAAGTTGCTTGTTTTTTTTTGCTATTTCCCTGCCATTCCGAACAACATCCTTTATTTATCATTGCTACAACAACAACTTCACTTTTAATACACACATCCGCCGGCACACCAGCGTCGAGCTGCACCTGTTGCCACAACATGTCCGCTGCTGCTTGGGGACAACAGCAACCAGCGTGTTTAACTCTGCAACGCTTAGCTGCGAGCGTTTTCCTCAACTCAACTTCCATCCAGCCAACAGTGGCAACAATTAAAGCCAGCCAGCTGTAAGTTGCAACACAAATTTAATTTTATTATTATTTTACAAATTTAATATATTCATTATTTTAAAATTTTAACACATTTCTGTATACTTAGTGCTAATTTTTTTGTAATTTTCAAGTTTTTTATTTTTACTCCATTTCCAAACTGAATATTCTACCAATTTGTATTGAAGGTTGCAACATATTTGTATGTAAACACCATTAAAAACTCACAATTGATGCTAAATTGAACACATCGAATGTTTGTCAATTGTGCAAAAATTCAAATTGCAAATTTACAAAACAAAAAACCTTTCAAATAAATAAAAATCATCAAATCCTAATGTTGACCTGAAAATTTGCATATTTGCAACTCATTACGCACTGTCGACTCAAATTGTAGTCATAAATATTTGGTTTTTAATCATTGTTCAATATTTGCAAATCGAAATAAAAATTAAATGTTCTGTTTGAACAAATTTGAATTCATAATGAATGCAATTAGGATGCTTGCAAATGACGTCAATTCATTTCAAGGGAGCCATAATTTGTCCATAGTCGAAGTAGTGGAATGATTAGTAAATACGCATATCTTTCTTTGAGGTTGTATTTATGATATCAGTTTAGATCAATTTTAATTATGAAGTGTGTTTTTTATAACACAACTTTCGATGGGGTACACTGTAAAATCAGCTTTTAGCTGTGTATTTGAGGTTAGGTTAATAAGGTTTGATTTGAGCGGCAGTCCTTTTATGAAAGCATAACTAAGTACAAAGAAATATGCTCCATGTTTCAGCAACGCCAACGCCAGCATTGTGAAACGCATAGAAACTAAATTTACTTCATTTTATTTTCATAATAATCGACTGTCTGAAATAGCGATATATTCTACTGTTGATAAATTTCGTACCACATTTACTTTTCTTGCCATACCATACGAGGGTGATGTGAAAAGTTTCGGACTTCAACACGAAGATGGCAGCACTGATCAACAAAAGGTAGTCAGCCATTTTGGATGTGCGGTTATTTTTTGACAATGGTTTGATTCAATTGATGCGAGTGTTTTTATGAAAATTAAAAATATCCAGTATAGAACAGTTATTAAATATTTGTTTTAAAAAACAATACACCTACGCAAATTAAGGACGAGTTGGACGCTGTGTACAGGGACTATGCACCATCATTTGCCAACTGTCCATTTTGGAAAGCTGTGTTCAAACGTGGCCGAATCTGTGTGGGAGGCTTAGAACGTTAAGGACCTTCAAAAACCCTCTTGCAGAGGCTATGAATATATCCAAAGAACGTATTTGTCACATATTGAATCAAGATTTAGTCATAAGAGCTCTCCGCGTTGGGTGACGCGTTTGCTCACGTTAGACCAAACACGTCTTCGATTGAACATTTCCAACTCCATTTGAGCTCTGCCAGCTCAACTTGGGCGCATTTTTTAAGTCTTGGTCCTTGTCTAGTCTGAGCAATACAACAAAAGCTGAACTAGTAGACCTGCTGAACTTTATAAAGAAATCGAATTGTTACATTGATGAAAAGCCTAGTAAGAGACAGTTATGGTTATGGATATTCATCCAGGACTTAACTATTGTTATGTATGAGTGTCAATTATATGAGTGTTAATTATAATTAAATGACACCCATACGCCACGTTGCGCTGCGCCAAAAAATGCACATATCGCAATTACACAGTTTGAATGCATTTTTTTTGGATTGGTGTCTGAAGCAAATTTGTTGGTCGTTAAAATATCTACAAACTTGCCGAAGACAGTAAAGCGATATTCGGAACGATTTAGGACCTATTGGCATTTAAACGTTCGAAGACTTAAGCGACAAACTCGACAAATGAGCAAACTTCAAAGACGAATTTCTCTTAAACTAGAGCCAATCCAGCCAAACGGCTGGTGGATCTCAACTCAGTATACCTATAGAAAAGTCGCTCAGTATGTCCCCCCCATGTCTCAATTTTCGACTTGCACAGTGTTATTATAAAGCAATAATTATAGAAATTTCTTAAATTAAGGCAATTTTTTTATTCCCAAAAATATGCATACTAATTATTTTAGGTTTCAGCATCTAAATGAACACAAGACGCCTTTTTCAAGCTTCCGAGTGGAAGAGCAGTCTGTACCGATTTTACTTTGAAACCTAACATAACCTAACCTAACCTAAAAATCTTGCTGCTGACCTACAACACTTTAAGGAATATCACTTTTGGAATAGTTTGAGTGAATAGTAGAATGCATCACACACTATACACTTAACTGCGGCTTCTAATAATAAGCCATCAGTTATGAGTGAACATTGCATAAAATTCGCATTTATCCATAAATTTATCGCCCGCAGTGAAATATTGAGCACTGCATTGGGCACACAGCATTTCTGCATGTCCCCCACAGTTTTATTTGATAAAAAGTCCTTGGCTTATGCAAAAATATTTAAGCCTTAAAAGCAAATTAGCCCAAATCTAGCTGAAAAATGCAATGAAATAAATGCAAATAAATCTCAAACCAACACAAACACAACAAATTGGTTCGCAGCGTGTACGGCAACCACAAGCAGCCACTTTGCCTGCTGCGCTCACAACCAACGCGCGACATGCGCTGCACTGCAATGAAACGAATTGCAGTGAGCTGCACACACACACACAAAATGCATAAAGTCGGAAATTATGATAAATTGCACTTTGCTGGCGTAGCGTTGCGTAGCGCCACGCACTTACAATGCCAAGCGAGCAGCTGAGTCCGCAATGCGCAGCGTGTGGCAGCATTCGGCAAATCCGGCTTAGCGGCACAAATGTGCATAATGACGCGCATCAATTATCAATTTATATGAAAAAGTATAGAATATCTGTAACATTTGTAGCTAAATCGATTTAAGGAAAAACACATTTTTTTCTATTCATTTGAATTGATTCAAATTTCTGTCATATTTTCGTTGGTTACACTCGGTAACCTCTTTAATTCCACACACAATGAAATGCAATTAAAAAGTCCATCTCAGATATGCTGAGCTTGCTTGCAGTATTCTTGTTTTCATTTGCTGATTGCATTCGCAATCGTTGCAAATATGTCACATATACTCGATTGGTCCATTAATAGCGCGCAAAGACTTCTCGTCGCTCAGCAATTCAGCAAACGCAAACAGAAAAGTGAATAACACTAACGCCATAAAAACATCAAAACACAAATACATTGTTTGAGTAAATTGAGAGCGCCAATAGGGAAAATGGTGTGTGATACCAACCAAAATGTGCAATGCAAGTCAGAGCCTCACAGTCGGTCTTGGTCGACTCACTAATGCGATGCAACATTGCTGCCTACATTCAGTTCTTCGAAACGCATTTCGGGGAAAAAAAATTATACTTTAGTTCATAAATTTTATTTAGGAAAGAGTGGATGGAATGAATTTAAGTATATCAATCACGTCTTTTTCAATTCAAAATAGTCATAAGTATGGACAGGATTTTCTCTCGATACCAGTTAATTCTTTTGGTAATCCTTGTAACAATTATATAAACAAATCTCCATCTGATTGTCAAAAATCCTCACTCAACACAAATCTGCATACCCCATCATCGCAGTGTAGGGTGTATAAAGCAACAAACAAAACCCACAGTCGAATATGTCTAAGCTAAGCTAAGCTTGGCAAATCAAAATACAAATTGAAAATAAAACTGTATTGTTTATTTAATTAAAGTTGTCCAACATTTTGTGGCACATAAATAGCACAAACCGCACAAAAACACTGACAATTTCCAAACACCAAAAAAAACATTTGCACACACACATAAAATGTGTATGTATGTAGTTAGAGCGATTTGTTGTTTTTGAGAGAAATAACCCATTTTTCAGGAAAAATGTGGCAACCATTGACCAACTAACAATTCAACAACACATTTTTGTTGACAAAAATATGGAATAAAGCATTTATGATGGATTGGAATTCACTCGGTGAGAAGAAAATATAAAAAATTGTGTATGGAAATAAATACCAATCTAGCAGGTAGAAATGACTAAGCGAAAGAGAGTCAGATAGATAGATTGATAAACTGATAGTTTGATAGATTGATATATTGACAGATTGATAGATTGATAGAAGGATATATTGATAGATTGATAGAATTATATATTGATAGATTGACAGATTGATAGATTAATGGATTGATAGATTGATAAATTGATTGATTGATATTTTGGTAGATTGGTTTTGATAGATTCATAGATTAACAGATTGATAAATTGATAGATTGATAGATGGATTGATTGATAGATTGATAGATGGATTGATTGATAGATTGATAGATTGGTAAGTTGATAGATTGATAGATTAATAGATTGATAGATTGATGGATTTATAGATTTATAGATTGATAGATTAGTAGATTGATAGATTGATAGACTAGTAAATTGATAGATGAATAAATTGATAGATTGATAGATAAATAGATTGATAGATTGAGATTTTAATATATTGACAGATTGATAGAATGATAGATTGATATATTGACCGATTGTTGGATATTTTGACTCACATATTGATTAATTGATAGATTGATAGATGGATTGATTGATTGATAGAATGGTATCTTGATAGATTGACAGATTGATAGATTGATGGATTGGTAGATTGATAAATTTATTGATTGATATTTTGATAGATTGATAGAATAATAGATTCATAGATTGACGGATTGATAAATTGATAGATTGATAGGTGGATTAATTGATAGATTGGTAAAATTTATAGATGGATAAATTGATAGATTGATAGATTATTAGATTAGTAGATTGATAGATTGGTCGATTGCTAGATTGATGAATTGATAAATTGGTAGATTGATAAATTGGTAATTGATTTATTGATATTATGATAGATAGACAGATTGACCGATTGATGGATATTTTGATAGATTGATTGAATGATAGAATGATAGATTGTTCGAATGACAGATTTATAAATTGATAGATTGATAGATGGATTGATTGATAGATTCATATATTGATATATTGATAGATTGATTGATTGATGTATTGATAGATTAATAGATTGGTAAATTGATAGATTGATAAATTGATAGAATGATATATTTATAGAATGGTGGATTGGTTAATAACTGAATAGATAGATAGAAAAATAGATAGAAAGATAGATAGATTCTTCCAGATACCATCACCAACTACTTTTGCAATAATTTGTAGAGTAAACGTTACATATTCCATACAACTTCAATGTTTCCAATATTTCAATACTTCCTAGTTTCAGATTTAGATAATTGTAGTTAGTCATAGCTGTTAAATAACACTGTACAACACAAAAAATTAACAAGGTTCTGATAACGGATTCTGGTAAAAGGCGCCAAAAAAAATATAAGTGTATCGGCGTTTTAAAAGTTTACGTCTGAATTTTTTTTAAGGGGGGCTCAAAGTTTTCCCCTTTTTGCACATTCTTAGTAGAATTGTATGGCGAATATTTTCGTGGTACATTTTGTCCTTAAAAAGTCCTGTTTTATAGGACATTTTTGGCATTTTAGAAAAAAGGGTAAATTTGACCCATACAAATAGGAGCTACAGGGTTAAAATGCTCCACAAAAATGTTCTTAGTAGTATTTTACATCAAATTGCTGAACACATCATATACCTAAAATGTGAGGTTACATGGTTTTCGTATGCCGATCCACCATAAGAATGTGCAAAAAGGGGAAAACTTTGACCCCCCTAAAAAAAATTCAGACGTAAACTTTCAAAACGTCGATACACGTATATTTTTTTTTGGCCCCCTCTACCAGAATCCGTTGTCAGAACCTTGTTATTTAAAAAAAATTTGATTTTGTTGTGCAGTGTAATAATAAAATATTTGAATAACTTTTGTTAAACTAACAACTAAAATTCTAGCATTGTTTGGCAAAGCTTAGAGAAACCTTCTATGAAACGAGGAAACGTGGCCACTCCTCTGGAATCCCAATAACGTTCTTTGCATACACAAAATAAAAATTAAGCAGCACAACTTGCTAACTACAAGCAATTTGGTCTAACAACAAACTAAAATGAAGCTAAACGAACCAGACAAGAGCTCAAGCCCAGAGCAAACCCAAACTAAACTAAGCCAAAACCAGAGTCCATTCAAACACAACTAAGCGCCGACCAACACAACGGCGTCCACCGGTGAGGATGCGAAGCAAAAATGGAAGCGAACACAACACAACCCAACCGAACAGCAGATGTGGCAACGCTGTAATGTTGAGAGGTTGAATTGTTGAATGCCATGTTGAGCCGGTTGAGCGATGCCAGGTTGCACGGCGGCTGCAAGTTTACTGACCGCAAATGCAATTTACTCAACGATCATCAATGAAATTTACTCGGGCCAACAATAATAACAACGGAATGGCCAAAGTGCATAGAACACTAAACAGCAGACCGCAACGCCAACCGAATGCTTCAATGTTGTTGCAAGCATTCGCTGCTTTCATGCGGTGGCAATGGCGAAAGCGGGGGGGGGGGGGGGCGAGACCGGCGGGCGGAGCATATTATCAGCACCAACACCAGCACAAGAAAGCGAACAACAATTTTCATCAGCGTCGATTGAGGTTCAACGATTTGTGTGCGCATTTTGTTTGTTGGTTTGTCTTTGTTTGTGTTTTGTGAGTGAGGTTAGGTCTGAATTAAATTTACCGTAAATGGAATGCAGCGAGTAATGCAGCCCGCAGTGGAAATCATTTCTGTGCGAGTGCAGCGATTTTAATTCGAACAATATTGGTCGCCTGCGAATGCAGTTGGAATCACTGACGAGCGGCGAATAATGAAGAACTTTGGGTAGTTGGCAACGTCCAGTGGCGCGTTTTAATTACAGCAAAGGGCGAAATTCTTGTGCAGACTAGTGGCCAGTTGCATTTGTGTGTGTATGTACGGGAAATACTGATCTAAATATTATTTTGATACTTTGGAGAACGTATATGGAGAAAGTCGTTATGGAGGGTTTCGTTTGAGCTAAACAACTGCAATAAAGTGTTGCTAAGGCTTCGTGTACAAGCAGATTATTGGTTCAAACCGTATCTCCATCACCACAACTGTGTCTGCATTTCTTTGCTGTGTAACGACTCCTTTTTTTGTTGCAGTTCAGTTGAGGAGAACGGAACTATTCCCCTTCTGATGTTCCATTGTCCATCCCTAACCAGAAGCAGAATACAGCTTCTGAGCACCTTCACTCATCTTATTGAACACTTTACATTTGAGGTTAACTTTTCTTTAAAAAGTTGTTATTAAATTCAAGTGTGCACCACGTACGCTTCACCACCCACGCTTGACACCCAATTGTGTGAGTTTCATATTTAAGAAAAATATTTATCACATAAAATTAAAAGTCAACATGTATGGCTCTGAAAAAAAAATTGTGAAAAATAACAACGAAAAGCTTATGAAAAGCAAATAAAAACATATTTCCTGCGCCGTGCCTCAAAATCTTGCATTGGTATACATATTTCTTGATTTTTTCGTGCTCAGCGTGCAGATCCTAAAAACTCTGTCGACAAGTGAGTTTTCATACTTTCACTACTTGCACTGCAGCGAACTTAACTAACCCGCCGTTCGTTCATATTTGGTTGTGTGTGCAGAGAGTTGCGCGAAGGACGATAAAGGAAGCTGGCAAAGTAAAAGTTTATGGCTTTTTTTTTTTGTTCCTCTTACATGTTAATAAACAAACACGTGCAAAATACTGCATAATGAAGTCGAGCATTGCGTGTATGGGTTTTTAAGTTTTAAGTACAACATTGAGAAAAGTGAAGCTGCAGGAAAGTTTCCTTTAACAGCTCAGCGCATTTATGAAGCTCGAAACATTTTATTTGTTGCTTCTTATTTGAGGTTTTGAGAACATTTTCTGTTTCTTAATGTTAGACAATCAAGTATTTTCTGCATTTCATTTTCATGCTAAGGAAAAATCAATTCATATTGAAATTTAATATTGAAATTTAATATGAATTGATGATGAATTGATGAGTTTAATATTGAAATTTAATATGAATTGATTTCACTTGCACATGAAAATTAAATGCAAAACATGTTCGAATGTAAACTTTCTGATCAATCTTTTCTATCTACAAAAAACATTGAAGAAAACACAACATTTTTTGCTAGCAATCCGTAATTAATTAAACATATTTGAACAACTTGAAACTCATTAAGTTTGTTATTTTTTTTAATTCACATATATTTTTTGTGGTCTTGATGTGTTTTTCAGATAATAAGTATTTTCCTTTTATTACCTATAATATTTTTTTTAGTTTTAGTTATTATCTAAATTTTTTTTAAATTTTTGTATCTTTTACAGATAATTGAAATTTTTTAGTAAGACATCTGTTGAAAAATCATTTTTAAATACATTTTGCTCTATTAAGACCAGACACTCACTCATCTCTCTCACTTATGGCTCTAGAATCATCGAACACGCTTTGTTCCTCCGTCCTCATGTAACTGTCTCACTTAACCCTTTCGCTATTTTGTTGCCATATGGCAACATGCTACTTTGTGGACGTCTGCATCCTCTATGGTTGCAAGAATAAATTTGTTTGTTGGTCTTTAGAATAGTTTGAAGTTTTAGGAAAAATACGAAATTAATAAACTGAATATTTAAGTTTAAAGAAGAGAAGTATACACGTTTTTTAATGGTAAATCTTGACATAGTAAAGGAAGAAGAAGCAGAAAAAATTAGAGAACTTTTTAATTTGACATTTTCTTTCAATTTAGATACTTTTTCTTTTATTTTTGGCTGAAGTAAATGAAGAAATATGCAAATTTTCGTTATGCGTAAAAAGTTTTATGTTTAAGCAATTATTACAGCCACAACAATGTGGTTGCTCTCATAGAAAAACACTCTAAAATACAGGGTCCGAGTATAAAAATTAAAAAATTTCTTATGGAATGTTGCTAATATAACCTAAGCCGAAGCCTAAGACGTAAAATTTAAAATTTTAACTTTCCCCAGTAAAAACCTGTAGCGAAAGGGTTAAGGCGACCTCGATCCATCAAATTGTTCTGTATCCCTCTGTCCAACGCATCCTTCTCACTTTACCCACTTATTTCTTTGGATTCCTACTTTTCCAACACACATCTCCCTCGCTTTAGGCACTTGATTCCTCGGACACACTCTGTCCCTCCGTCGTGGCAGCGGCATCTGGCTTGGGCTGCTCCGTCGAGCCAAAAACACAACACGGACACTTCTCCTTCAGCACCAGCCGATACTTTGGATGACTGCAATGTATAACAAAAATTACCCAAAAGTTGGCTTCCCTTCAAAGTTCACTTTCCTTCACTCTTTGCCCCACCTTATGCCATAAACTATGGGATTGTAGACAGCGCTGGTCTTGGCAAACGTTGCACCCCAAATGGTGTTGAGCGGCGTCAGACACTCGGCCTCGAACAGTCCCAAGTAGCAAATGATCAAATACGGCGTCCAGGCCATGAACCACAGCGAGATTGTGGTCAACGCCACCTTGGCCAATTTTCCCTCGGCACTCTTGTCGCAATCCTCCGACGAACGCAACGATTTGACGTTCATCTTCTTGGCCTGCTCGCGCATGGCCTTCTCGTGCGCCGCCACTGCAGCTATGATGAACCAGTACGAGTAGCAGATGAGAAAGAGCGGCGTGAAGTACACCAGCGACGAGTAGGCCAGCAGATAGGAGCACGGATTCCAATCGCGTGTCATATAGTCAATGGTGCAGGCAGTCAAATTGCCCTCCGGCACATATCTGAAAAAACCGCGAGTTGATTATTCAATGCGCCAATTCGCCATTCACACACCTGCTCCAGCCCAGCAGTGGCATCACTGTCCAGAATGTGGCAAACGACCAAATCGCCATGATTTTGAACAGCGCCAGCTTCACAGTCATTGGCCGCCCCGAGACGCCCTTCACAATCACATTGTACCGATCCAGCGCAATCATGCACATTGACCAAATCGACACGCAGCCAAACATCGAACCGCAAATGGAGTAGATGTCGCACCACAGCGGCCCCAGTATCCACGTTTCGTAGTAGAAGTTGACGATCATTACCGGCGCCTGCGACACCATCATGCAAAAGTCGGAGAAGGCCAGATTGAGCACGAGCAGGTTGGCGGCGGTGCGCAGCGACTTGGTGCCGCCGAAAATGTAAACAACAACGCCATTGCCGCAGCAGGAAACAATCAAAATGGCGAGCGTGAAGATGCCCAGAATTTGACTCATCATTGGGTCCATGGGGGGGAATTTGCTCCAGTAGGGATTGACCAGGTGGGCCATGTCGGGTGTGACCTGAAACAAGCAATAAATTAAATATAACTAAAAAATAAATAATTAATTTAGAAGAAAACCGCACAGTTTGAAAGTTTGGAAATTGCTTTCGCACTCACATTCGCATGCAACCTTAATTCAAATCCATTGACGTACAAAACATTAATTCAAAATTAACAAACTTCGCTCACATTTTTGTGCAAAACATAAAAAATAAAAATAGTTTTCTAGCACAACTCACACGATCCAGCACGCTGCCATTGCTCGCCTGTGCCGCAAATTTGGGTCCAGCGTAGTTGGTGTTGGCGTAAACTCTGCGTTTCATAGAAAACTTTCAGCATCAGCATCAATATTTTCGTTTTATAATTATTAACACAAACACGCATCTGTCTGCCGCACTGACCTGTGCACATCCATTTCAGCAGCTCACGTGACTCTGGCGCGCTCTGCCAATGCCGAAATTACGTTAATTATGTGCGGCGCCCTGCATGGTTTTGTTGTACTCTAGTTTGCTTGTAATTATATTAATATTTTGTATAACTTTCCACACTATTCGCTGTTGACTGGCGATCCGCCAGCTGACTTTCGCCTCTTTTATAAGCGAATTCAATTTTGGCACTAATTGGATTAGTGCACAAAGCGCCGTTCACCGTTGCATTTGCATAGTAAAAATAATCAAATTTGCATTCTCTAATTTCCACCCACAGTGACGTTCAGTCACTGACAGTAAGCTGCAGTGCGATGTGATGATGCGATGATGCGCTCAACATGAAGCCAACAATTCGGTGGCATTATGATTAACAAACATAAACGAGTAATTGACACAAATCGATCGATTTTGGCCAGAAAAAGGTTCATATATGAGGTGAATAACAGGAGCGTAGTCAGCAGGCGCCTAAGCCTAGAAGTTTAAAAAACTTCAAATGCTCATAAAGACTTCCATGTATTCATCATTGTTCAGCATAAGTTGACAGAAGAACGGCACAAGTTTCTAGATCCCAAGCATTATTGCAGTTTTGTTAAGTGGGCCTTGGAAATTGAACAAAATAATTATCTCCAACGACAAAACACCTGTAACGGTTTAACAGGCCACGAAACCAATACAAATATCTCCTACATCAATTAAAGTTTGGTCAGGATTTTGATCAGGCGATCCCTTCGGAAACAAGAACTACTATTACCCTGAGCAGTATCCGTGGGTTGGGGGGTCAAACCCCCTAAATACAAAAATTGCTGTTACAAAATGTGTTTTCGAACGGTACTCGGCTCAAAAGTTGTGCGGAAACCCCCTCCCCCCCAAATTAAATCCTCTGTGCGCCACTGAGGACAATGGACTCTTTTATGAGTCTAATGACAGTTGAAGAGCTACATCACTCAAATCATTAAATGAGATTGAGAATGAGAATTAATGAGACCCCGATTCATCCAAGAGTGTCAATCACAGTGAACCTCTCGAATCGAGCTTTGTAACCGAATCCGAAATTCGCAGAGGTCGTTTGAATGTTGTCACTTGCCTGATTGACACAAATCGATCGGTTTGGGCCAGAGAAAGGTGTCATTGACCAGTTTCGCATTAGCGAGCAAGGTAGGCGAAGACGCGAGCGTATAGTGACTCGTTCCAGAGACAAAAATCAAAAAAAGTATAGTCCGAGACTATAGTGTTCACTTACTTACTTAATTGCAACTAAGAAAATCAAAAAACATCCAGGCAAAAAATTAATTAGTGTTTGTGCAAGGGCTGCTCAAAGTCGAAACTTTTTTCACAACCAAATTTAAACACATATTTTCTATTTTTTTTGGTCTATTGAGTAAATAAAATTTTTAAAATACATGGTTAGCAAGAAGTTGTTAAGAATTTGAATATAGATAAAAAATGTATGTGGCAATTTTCGCTTTCAATGTTTTCTCAAAATTTGTAAAGCTGAGACTTCTACTTCACTTTGAATTTAAGTTATTTTTTAAAATTAATAACCTGAAAACTGGCAAAAATTAGAGGAAAATATCTAAAAAGTATGTAAAAGTATATTTCTGAAATTTTTAGTATTTTAAAAAGCATTCTTTCTTTGTCGAATAATGTAATTACATACTTCGATATCTTCTTATCTCAGAAAAAAAATTTGAAAAGTAGTCTAAACACATATTTTTCCACAAAACATATTTTATTAATCCCTGAAATTATGCAATCTACATTAAAAATTAAAAAAATGCACAAATGCCAAAAATACATCTTTTATTACACCGTGCGACAAAAATCAAAAAATTTCAAAACACACGAAAAATGGATATACCTGCGAAACTAGGGGCCAAATGTAGTAAAACTGCGTTTTTAGTTTTTCTCTCTGACGTCAGGATTTTTTTTAAAGGACTTTGAAATTTCAGGGACATGTTTATTTCAAAAAAATATTTTAAAAATTGACCGCATTGTATTTAGAATAACAATATGGGTACCAAATAAAAGAGAGAAATCATTAGAATCTTAGAAAGTTTAATGTTTTGGAGCAAAAGGACGAAGAGGTATTAAAAATGTCCTTTTAAAACTTGATCCTTGAATATCCTTGCAAATTTTAAATAGTTTTTTTTTAATATATCTTAAGGATTAATATGTACACTACTACATCCTTGAATTTTGTCCTTCTAACTACAGTCGTGTCTGGGTATAGTGAACCCCCTATATAGTGAACACCTCGATATAGTGAACACCAAAATTTTGACATCGAGCTTCAAAATATAGAAAAAAAATTTCAAGCAAAAAACAAAAAGTGTATTTTGAGCAAATAAAACGAGTTTTTGAACAAAAATGTTGACCTTGATATAGTGAACAATCTCAATGCAGTGAACAGGCCTTGCAATAATTAGTTCACTATATCCAGACACCACTGTATATTAGTTTAAGATATAACAAATTTTATACTTTTTGAAATAAACATGTCCCTTAAATTTTAAAGTCCTTTAAAAAAAATCCTGACGTCAGAGAAAACAACTAAAAACGCAGTTTTTATTGCAAAACTAAAACGTCCTAAAACAAATTCTGTTGCTCTTTGCAATTATCAATGTTGACGTAACTGATTAAATGTAACATCTGAAAAATTTAGAAAAAAAAAGGTTAAAAAAAACAAAATGGAGATTCTAAATTTTATTAAGAACAGACCACTCCTTCTAATTTTGTTCCGCGGTTGTATGGAGTCGAATCACTGTGCATTGAAAAGTTGCCAAGAGGTACAGAATCTTACAAACCTCTATTTAGGACTGGAAAAACAAATTAACATAGTGAACTGGGACAATCGACAAGACAGACGTTCAAGCTAAATGCTCAATTCCACCTTCCAATGAAATCCGAGCGTAAACCGAACATGAGAGAGATGGTTTTAGTGTGGTTAAAGTTTCACACAGATGGAGTTTTGGATTTCGATGCTTTCCATCTCTATAAAAAAAAAAGTCTCTTTTCATTAAGCATTTTTTATTATTAAATTGGTGCGTGCAGCTAAACTCATTCACTGCATTTTAATAACGCAGCAACTATTCTCTTAGCTTGTGTGTATGTGTGCTTGTCATTGCAATTCAGTTAATGCAACCGCAAAATAAAAAAAAAACAAAACTGCTAAATCAAAGCAAATATGACAGACATGCCAGCCGCCTGTGAGCACAAATCCAGTCAGTTGCATTTTGTTAAGAACAAACAGCGTGAATATTTTATCAAAAATTCTCAACCAACTGTACGACAAGCGATGCATTCTACGAGCGTTACGTACAGCAAAAGTTTTGCAAACAACCCACGCAACGTAACATAAATATGTAATAAATAAAATATATGCTTGTGTATAGATTTTCCTGTATAAAGCAAAATTGTTTAAGTCACTTTGTTGCTCTTTTCTGTCGCCACTCAGAATCGCACTTGTGACTTGTCACCTTTCCACTGACTAAAGTAAGTTTTCCAATCGACAGACAACACTGTGCAATGGCAAATTTTTCAATCGACAGACAACATTGTGCAATGGCAATTTTCACACATGCAAAGATTTTTGTATAGGTAAATTATATTTTGTTGCAATTTATACCGAAGCTGCTCATTTGCTGCTTTCTTGCATTTTTGTCGCGAAGACTGTTTTCTAACATTTCATCTCTAACATGTTTTATGAAAATGTGTGATGCGTGGATGTGTGTGTTGAGTTGATTTAATCCTTGAAACTTTGTATCATGCATTTTGCATTGTATGTGCTGTGGCCGACACCGCGTTTTCCTGTGTTTCCGTTCTGGCAGCGACAGCATGTTGTACATTCTTCATTCCATGTCGCTTCAAGTTTCAAGTTTTGTGCGTATGCGATGCGACTAGTGCAAGTTGGCAAGTAAATTGTTTTACTTTTGAATTGAATTTATTATTTAGATTTGCCGCTGCAGCAGCCACCACAGCGGCAGCAACCTGAAGACAACGAGACCGCTCGACCCTAATGGCCAGAACACATTGAAGACTGCAGCGACAAGGCCACACGACTACAAGATTTTGTTGGCTTCAACTGGCGCCCTGTAGTCAACAACTTGATTACAATGAAAATGGTATTAATAGCACCACAAATCACAAATTGAAGAGCGCATGCGCACTTCCTAAGATCACTTAAAAACAAATTATTAAAAAATTAAAAAAAAAAGTTTTAATTTTTGAAATAATTTTTTTATAAATAAAATAATAAATATAATAAATTAAATAAAATAATTAAAATACTAATACATTTGTTATTGTTGCTCAAAGCACCCAGAAAAATGTGAAGGATGTCACAAAAAGCATTTGCCTTGAAGCAGTAATGCCAATTTATTTGGTTTTGTTGCCTGTCAAATAGAAATACATAGTTCTAAGATTAGCGACAGCGACAACTGCAACCGGTAGTCGTGAAGCCATGAAGTTGTCAAAATTATCGTCTACGAGGGGTTTTCTGAATAAATATTTTGACAAATGTGGTCATGTCGCAGCCATCGTCAATGTGTTCGCGGCATTAGCTGCTACAGAAATGTAGAGTTGTCAGATGGTATACTGAATGGGAACTTCATCTTATTTATCAAAATTGTTTTCGGCGCTATCATTGGTCATTGCATTGTAGGCAGCCAACTAGAAAATCAGGGCCACCTTCCAAACGACTTTTGAACTTTTTCAGGTTGGTTTGTTACCAAATTAGAATGTAAAGTAGCGCTCCTGTGTGACCACAATGGGCCCAATATTGGCTAAAGGGTGTTGGTTGCCACTTTTACCTCTTCTACCCCTTACCTTTCTACCTCAAACCAAATAGCTCCCTTCTCCATTTCAAATTAAAAAAAATAAAAATAAAATTTTTAAAAAATAAAATTTTTTCAGAATTATATCTTTTTCTATGATAATTATCCCTTAGATTATATCCCTTGTTTTTTTATAAATCAAATTAATATTTTATTTATTTCCTCTTCTTAATTGTTTCTTAAAAATTACCTCATTTTCGTTATCGCTCGTTATCGGTTCAGATTTTCATCTGGTAACCATGCACCAAATTCATTCTTATTTTTCATTTTTTAGATACAAACAAATGTCAAATTTAAAAAAAATAAAAATTAAATTAAAAAAAAATAAAATTTTTTCAGAATTATATCTTTTTCTATAATCATTTTATCCCTTGTTTTTTATAAATCAAATTAATATTTTATTTATTTCCTCTTCTTAATTGTTTCTTAAAAATTACCTCATTTTCGTTATCGCTCCTTATCGGTTCAAATTTTCATCTGGTATCCATGCACCAAATTCATTCTTATTGTTCATTTTTTTAGATACAAACGACACCATAAATGCTGTCCAAACATTTCCACAATTCAGCTGTTTCAACAAATAAAAACCACAGCACAAAACTGAAAAGTAATTTAAGACTAACTTAAGCATTAAAAAGTTGCGATTATAGAACAACTGAAAAAACGCTTTGCAGTGAATTTTGCAATTCGTTATTTTTCGCATTTGTAAGCATCTACACAGCAAAAAAAAAATACAAAAAAAAGCCGCTGCTCATTTCATAGTTGCTGCTGTTTTGACAGCGCTACGACGGCCACTTCAATGCTTTCCTCTTCCTCGTTTATTGCTCTTCTTCTACTACTTTTTCATCATCTTCTTCTTCTTTTTGTTTATAGTTGCCATTTGCCGACTGCAACCAAGTCTTTTGTGCTGTTTCTTTCTGCATTTATTTTCTGTTTTTTGTGCCTCGCTCTCGCCTTTTCATCTCTCTTGATTTAATTTTCATGCAAATTAATAAAATTTTATTATGCATTTGCTTTGTGGCACGCTGCCTTACGCCGCGCCTCCACTGCATGTGTTTTATTACAGTTACGATGCGCGAAATGCCCAAATAAACTTATCTACTGCAAAAGGCACGAAAAAAAGTCGGGCCAACTAAATTGGAAGCCGAAAATTATGCGAGTGGATATTTTGAAGTTCCCCACCCTTCACTTTAAGTTGCATATGAATAAATGCAGCAAGACTACTGCAAGCGAGGTGTTTACACTGTGAAAAAATGTGAGCAAAAACTTTAATGTGAAGAAATGGGAAACGGAGATGAATAGTAGGACAATCTTAAAGGATTTTGAATTATGTGGAACTTAGGGATTTAGGAATGAAGGTCTGAGAACTTTCCAAGATTACATTGTATGTGCAGTACTTAAATGAAGACAACCCATTAGTGGGTATATCCTGGGCTAAGGCAATCTTAAGATTTAAGAGTTTGTATAACTCAGAGATCCTAAAGCCTTTCAAAATAATCATCACTCAACCCTTTCCAAGAACCATCCGACAATAAGGATAGACACATAGGGACCAGGGCCGTCGAGAGGATATCAGGGCCCGGTGGTAGTTACCTCCGGCCAGGCCCATACAGGCATTGTAGGCAGTCGCCTAGAGCGGCAAGAATTGAGGGGCGGCAAATTTTAGCGGAAACTTTGAAAATTTCCCGCCTGGTTTGTTGGCACGCGTACGAGAAAACAATCGATTTCCAGAATGCACAAGCAAAAAAAAAAAAAAAAAAAAAAAAACAACTATACTATCTACTACTATAACTATAGTATCTAATTCCGGGGGCGGTAATTCGATTCTAATCAGATTGCAAAAGTGCATATTAAACTTTTCCCAAATCCGGGCCCCGCTAGAAACTCCGGGCCCGGTGGGAATCCCACCTTTACCACCCCCCTCTCGTCGGGCCTGATAGGGACACTAATAGACTGAATTTGCAGAACTTGGTTTGACTTCCAAGGGCTCTTACAGATTCCATCCAAGGAAGAAGAGATAAGTTCATGTTCTGAAAAAATTCATTTTAATTATTACTCAGAAGAAAGAAGTAAGAGTTCTTCTACTTCCTTTTGAAACTATATTTGCTACCCACAAACAGATATTTTGGAGTTGTTGAATCAACAAAACTCCCCTTGAGTGCGCCTTTGGTGACCTCTATTACCAGTTCGAAAGGTTAATGAAGATGAGTAACGAGTTCACGGTGAACTTTGATATACCTTCAAAATTTTGATGTGAAGTGATGGATCATTTCCTTCTCCTTCGGGTTCCCACAGCTGTGGCAGTTGTCATTTTTTCCCCTTTCCTTGATGACTGCAGAATAGATCTTTAAACCCCACTGACAATACAATGTCACTTTTAATAGAAATGTAGCGCAAATTCTACTTTAAAAATGTAGTTGCCACAATAAATCAAACATTTCTATTATTTCTCTGAATTTGACAATAATCCGAAATTAAAGACAGCCAATTCAGCGCTAATTTTCTCTAATGTAATGTTCATGTAGCTGTAAAGTTTCAATTTGTTTAATAGTTGTAGTGCTTTAAAAGTTAATAAAATAACACTGTGACAAGAGGAATTTAATTTAGTGCACACAGGAATTTAATTTGAACATTTTCGTACAAAACTTTTGAGTTCAATACCATTTGAAACCATATTTATCACCCAAATTGTGTCGTCAAAAAAATATTTGGAGCGTTCAAACTCCAAAACCTTCCTTGCATTAATCTTTTGTCTTCTAAAAGTGCAAATTGCAATCAAAATGTGAATTTCGCACAGCAGCCTTCTGTGTGTGTGTGTGTGTTTGTGCGAGCTTTTCATGCACTCATAACTCATAATCTTTTGTGCTTTAATATTTTTCCTTAACCTGAATGGTACCGCAAAGCTTTGCAAAACAGGTTCTCCTCTAAACATGGAAAACATTAAATATTGTTTCAAATAAATAAATTTAAACTTTAGTTTTTGTACTTATAGGAATTTAAAACTTTCTGATTTCAACATCTTTTTGCTCTTCAACTACGCCATAACAGCTCCATGTAACAGTTTTTGTTTCTTCCTTTTTTCGCAGCCAAAAATGGTGAACGTATGAAGCAATTAATTTTAACTTAAAACACGAAATGGTACACTAAGCACCAACAACAACAACAACAACAACAACTATAAACGTATCGACTACAATATATTCCCAACTTCATACACAGCCATTCGTGCGCATTTGTGAGTTGTGGCTGCATGTGTGGTGGTGTTGATGTTGGAGTGTGTGTGTGTGCGCGTGTAGATGTTTGGTTTGTTTGTTTGCTTGTTTGTTATTTGTGCAGTGTTGCCAGCTGAATGCATTTGCAGCGTGTATCCATTCAAGCGTTGCTAATTCCCCCAGCTGTACACTGTGCAACACGCTACAAGCGACCTGCAAGTAGAAGGAAGATACACGTGCAACAGCACTGAAGCGCAGACACAGAAGCACTCGGCAGCGAGTCAGTGTGTGCACTGAAGAATTGTTTAAAGTTTAAAAGCTTCTGCGCTGATTGGAAGCTGAAGCGGCGCCTCCGTAGTGGGAAGCAAATGAGTAAAGACTAAAGAAAAGGATATTGAAGCAGTAATGGGAGTGGAAAACGCTTGCAAGAGCAAAGGGAAATCTTAAAGTTATAAATACGGAAGGAACAGTGGAGGATGGCAAGCGGTTGCCATAGGTGGATATGTGGAAACGACAAACTTGGAAACGGCGACGCGAAGAGCGCGCCAAAGCAAATGAACTCATTTAAACGAAACCCAATGCAGAATTGACGTGCAATTTAAACGAAATATCAGCAGTTGCCGGTTGATAAACGGAAACGAGAGAATTGCAGAATGAAAACCGGCGAAAACTGTTGTAGTGCTGCATTGCAGACGCTTTGCTTGTAATTAATGCGAAATTGCAAGAGCTGCAGTAATGGTGATTGAATTTATGTAAGAGTTGACTGACATTGAATGATTTTTTAATTGAAATTTAATTGAATAAAATTCGCAAATGTCCAGCAAAGATTCAAGAAATAAAAAGCTGACAGGGTGGCGCAATGCTATAAATTTTGCAAATGGCGGCAAAAGTAAATTCTGCATTGAAATTCATTCATTCGTTCATTCATTCATTCATTTCATATATTCATTCATTCATACATTCGTAAATTCATTCATTCATTCATACATTCATTCTTTCATTCATTCATACATTCATTCATTCATACATTCATTTATTCATATATTCATATATTCATTCATTCACTCATTCATTCATTCATTCACTCATTCATTCATTCATTCATTCACTCATTCATTCATAAATTAATTCATTCATACATACATTCATTCAATCATACATTAATTAATTCAATCATGCATACATTCATTCAATCATTCGTTCATTCATTGATTCATACATACATTCATTTATTCAATCGTGCATACATTCATTCAATCATTAATTCATTCATACATTCATTAATTCATTCATTGATTCATACATACATTCATTCCTTCATTCATGCATACATTCATTCATTCGTTCATACAATCATTCATTAATTCATACATACATTCATTCATTCATTTATTCATGTATATATTCATACATTCAGTCATTCATTCATTGATTCATACATACATTCATTCATGCATTAATTCATTCATTCATTCATACATTCATTAATTCCTTCATTCATTCATTCATTCATTCATTCATTTATACATTCATACAGGAACAGGAAATTTTGCAGGAACGGGAAATTTTGCAAATGGCGGCAAAAGTAAATTCTGCCTTGAAATTCATTTATACATTTCGTTCATTCATTCATTTCATATATTCATTCATTCATTCATACATTCGTACATTCATTCATTCTTTCATTCATTCATTCATTGATTCATACATACATTCATTCATTAACAAATTAGAGCCAAGAACATTAGGTGACAACTTTTCCGCCACCCTGTATGTGCAATAGACTGGATTTAGTGTTGTATGGAGATTCTTAATAATGGGTTCTCGATGCTCCGCAACCTCTCATTTTATGCGGTTTGGTGAAAAAGTCCATGAGTAAAAAATGTTGGGGCTAGGGTGGGGCTAAATGGCGTCGCATCGAGGTCAAACCTCACAAAACAGCTGAGAAATTGCTCTGAGAGGGTTAAAATATATGAATGGTCCCCACTAGTTTTCCTCACTGAACATTTCTTTCAAACATACTCATCCCCTATCTACAACCCTTAATGGGGCTCCCATACAAAATGGTGGTTTTTATAAAATGGGCTCCCATTGCTCCCAGGTTGCCCCAGATGTATCAAATGTATGACCGACACCCATTTATTTTCGCTTCCAAATATTTCTTCCAAACATACCTATTCGCTATCTCCAAGTCATATGGGGGCTGCCATACAAAACTGGCCATTTTCTATGCCATTGACTCCTCACTTGCAAATGTAGTAGTTAAGTAAGCGAGAAAACATCGTATCTCGGAAACTACTGAACCGATTTAAATTATTTATTCAGCGATCGCCAACATTCTTGACTACAAAAAATACAAAATTAATTAAGGTTCAGAAATTCACCACCAGAGGGCGTCTCCCATACGATCGGATTTGTGACGTTGTCAACTTTTGGGTTTCTACAAAGCAAAAATCGATGCGACGCCACTTAGCCCCACCTTAGCCGCAAAACTTTTTGTCTCATGCACTTTTTCACTGAACCGCATAAAAAATCGTGCACTAAATCCAGTTTAATGTGCAATGGGCTCAATTAAAGAGTTGAAGGGCTAATGGGAATGAGCAAAGAAACGAGTAAGACATCTCTGTACAGAGCAAGAACTCATTAAATAATTCAATGAAAAACATTAAAAATGGGTTCAGTTACGTGTAAAACTGTCTGTCATGCATATCACAAATTTATAACTTCTTCACTTAGCTGCAATTTTTTTTATATTTTGTATAAGAGTTCTTGGCTTATTGTATCAGCAACTATAAGTTTAATTATGTATTCACCCAGTTTGTATTAAAAATTCAAGTCATATCCAACAACTGAATAAAAAATTCAATTCTAATAAAATCTTTCAATAATCCCTAATAGTTGTTGTAGCCTAATTTGTGCTACATCAAGGCAAGTAGAAGATATTTGCGAACTAAAATGTCATTACACACCAACGCAAACTTTACAATACAATAGAAAAAAAACTCCATTTAATTCAAAATGCTTTGCAACTATTGACAGGATCATTAGTTCGCTTTGAACATTGCAACAAAGCGCAGGAAAACGCTTTGTATGTGCTCGACGAAATGACTTCCCAAGTCCACTCGTGTGTGTGCAGCCAACATATTTAATGAAAGTATTTGAATGCATTTGTTGTTGAACATTTAAATTGACATCAATGCCGCGGACTCACTCACAAACTTGGCTCGACTGTCAGCATATGACAACATACGCCAGCGTCTCCTTCAGCGCTCAATGCCGACAAGGTGGCCATATGCGTTATTGCAGTTTTATTGCTGCATCAAGTTTAATGCAAACTCTGACACCGACAGCAATAATTCCACAGCCGCAAACCGCATGCGGCCACCTCGTGCACTGCATTCGACATTTGCTTGGCACTTGTGCGCTCATTGCCAAAGCAGCGGGTATCTAAGTAAGTACTAAGTACACGAAATGATTACAACGACCGAGCGACCGACAATAGCTGCAAATGTCTCATTATCATTGTGGCAACATCTCGACGCAGCAGCGTGGCACAATGCGCTTTGTGAGCGCCGCCAGTGCCCTGTCCCGACGGACGGCTGTGCGCTTGTTTTGTCGTCAGTGCCATTAACGGCATCTTGTACGCCAACACACACGCGCGCACACATGTTCACACACATGCACATGCACACACTTGAGCGAGGCCAAGCGGCTGGCGGGCTAATGATCATAATTACGGCGCAGCATTTCTGCTTTGCCCTCGCATATTGCACCACTCACCGCCCACCACCCACCGCTCGCTCGCTCGCTTTCGGCCTGACGACTACGCCGTCTGCGCTCAAATCTGCTGACTACTGAATACTGAATGCTGAATGCATGTGTTAATTAGACAACATTTGACGCACACAGTGACAATGTACAACGTAAACTTTGCAATATGTTCTCGCCACTCGCATTTAAGTTCGGGTATCGTATAATTGTGAATGACACTTGTTGGTGAAATTCGTTTGCACTTGTGCGGCAAAGTTGTTGCCTCATATGGCAGCTGCTGTGCCCACACACACTTGATTCATCCACACTTACGTGACAATGCGAGCGCAAAAGTAGGGAAAGCAACGGCCCATGCGGAGAACTCGTCAGCTTGTCAGTCGTAATGTAATGTGTTGGTGAAAAGACTTTTGCTTGCTTGAAGTTTTTAAAGAGTGCCACTCAGCGCTATGGGGCGTATGAGTGATAATCATGTACGGGCACATGGACATGGATGGAGCAGAAAATTCTTAGAAAATAATATAATATGCATCGGAAATACAAGTAATATATGTATGTAGGGTAATTCTTTGTAAGGTGCCACTCTTTGTAATGTGCCACCCCTGTTCGATTTTGGCGTTCCAGCAATCCAAGCAAACAAATTCCTACCGTCATTTAACCCTTTCCGGTCAATTTCCATATTTCTTGAGATACAAATTTTTCCTTCAAAATATTGACTCTTATTGAACATTTTAGCAATAAAATACAAAAAAATTTCACAAAAATCATTTTGGTTGAGAAGTACAGCTTCATCAATTTTGTACGATATATCGTACAATGGTCCGCAAAGGAGTAAAAATGCATGAATTTTTTTTCGGGTTTTTAAGTTTTATGAACAATTCATTGGTTTTTTTGATAGAAAACATAAATCATAATAATAATAATAATTAAAAAAACTTATTTGATTTTCAAAACGTGATTTCATTTTGATCGAAAGTTATATAAATTATATATTTATATAAACAATTGACTCACATTTATTCGGCCTTTTTTGCAACAACAACAACAACGGTTATACATATAAACCGTTGTTGTTGTTGTTGCAAAGCTCTTTTCCTCTCAATAAAACACAGAATCAATTAAAATTCGTACAGTTTTATAGAAAGGTACTGAATATATCCGATTCCTTTATCGTAGTGGGAGTGGCAAGTACGCATGTCTAACTTTGCATAACCCGCGTCTGCCCAGTAAAACACAAAATCGTCTAGTAATTCTTATTTTGAATCGAAAATTGCCGAATAGTCGAATTTTATTAGCCACGTATATTTTTAAACAGAATGATACAACACAGCCTACTTAATGAAAATTAAAAAGCTGTTGCATAAAAAGTGCGTTCGCTGTCAAATAAAAAATCGCTGAAAAAATTGTACGATATATCGTACAAATTTCCGGAAAGGGTTAAGGTATATTTGACAAAATCAATTTTAATGTGGTTTTTGAGGGAACAGACGCAATAACACGCTCTGGGTAAAAAAAGTGTCAAATTTGGTTAAGAAAAACTTTAAAATAAAAACTGAAGGTTTTTTTGCGGTGAAAAATAAATCAAATACGTGTAAAAAAACTAAGGTAAATAGTGTTGGACTTAATTTTTAATGCTTTTTCATAATCAGAAATAATATCCGAGCATATCGTAAAAGGAGAAAATTTATTCAATAATTCCCAAAATGGCATGAAGTGCCACCTTTTTTTCTTTGTAAAGTGCCACCCCCTCTTTTTTCATTGCTTTGTGGTCCTATATCGGTAAAATGCCTTAGGTCTTAGTCAATTATTCTCTAAGTTTATTCTCTAAGTTTTGTTTATTAATTTCCATATAATTACCGTTTTATTCGTTACCATTCAATTTGCATTTTGCTTTCGGTCATTTTCTATTCAATTCAAATTAAATTCAATACTTTTTCATAAATTTTCTGAATCATGCATTTTTACTTGAGATTTCTACGTTTTTAGCGATTTTTTTAGGGGGTGACACTTTACATTAAAAAATTTTAGGGTATCGATTCTTAACACTTTGGGAAATTTGCTGTATAATACGTATTTACGAAAAATTCAAATGAGATGTTTCCTTGGATCATAGCTCTTTAAACGCCTTTCCAACGGTATATTAACATTGGCGATAAGTTAATTTTCTAACGAGCTATACGCCAAAAAGCTATGGGGTGGCACATTACAAAGAATTCCCCTACATATTTTTATAATATAAAGGGTGGTGTAGTTAAGGTAAGGTAGGTAGATGTGGTGGTTCCCCAACGAGAGGGCACTTAGGCCAAATTAGGCGCATTATGATGCCACTAAATCGCTATTCCCTTCACTTTATTTGGTCTCAAACCATCCTGTGAATTTTATTTATGAAGCGTACTAGGCCTTTGGTGTCGACGTCCGGTATGTCGGCGAAGCTGGCTGTATGAAAAAACCCTTAAATTGTTTTTGTTACGTATCCTGCAAAGAGCAGAGCAGGTACAAAGTAAGTGGAGAATGGTTTCTTCCTCCTCTATGTCTCTGCAGCTACGGCAGAAGTTGTTGGCCAGATGACCCAGCCTTAATCTTCCTGCGTGGCCGCCAAGTGATAACCAATGGTCAGCGATAACCCGGACAACGACCCCGAGCGTGCCCCTTTTGAGGTTTAGCAGACTTCTGGTACGCTTCCAGTCCAACTTTGGCCAGATTTATTGCGCTCTCTTGCCTGTCTCAGAGGCTGCCCAGGCAATGTTGGCGACTTTTATCACGACCTTCTCTGTCGCCAGCTTATAAGTACTCACCGGCGTACCTGCCGGCCAGCAAAATCTGAGTATAGCTCCTTGCTCCTAGCTTGTCTGCCCTACCAGTTTCCCGTAATGTATCTGTGACCTGTCACTCAAATTAGGTGAATGTTGAGCTGCTGTAAGAAAATGATATGAAAAAGGTCCTTTGAAAATTTTATATTAACCCCCCAAATCTCCTTGATCATATGTCAAAATTTCATCCCTCTAACTTTATTTGTTCAAAAGTTATTAAAAGAAAGGCGGCTGCAATTCTAATCAAGTACAAAAATTCTAATTTATTTGAGTTTCAGTATTTTAAATAATAAAAATATACAAAATTTATGAAGCGAGAATAATGAAACTTTGACACGTGATCAAGGACATTCGGAGTTTTAACATACTTACTTTTCAAGAAAATGTGATGTAAATGTTCAAGGATATAAAGGATTAAAATTTTCAAAGGACCTTTTTCATATCATTTTTTTACAAATTGATAAAAGATTAATTTTATTTCAATTCTTAAGCCTTTCCTCTTTCATTTGATATACATTTCGCCATATTTTAAGGAGGTTAAGTATTTTTTATTTTTTTTTATTTTGTATCCCCTTCAAAATTTTGACAAAGGATTTAGAAATAAAAAACTGAGTACGCAGTATTACTATGTTTGGTCTCTAGTTTCACGCCCATATGGACTTTTTCCGGTGTGAAAATTTTGTTTAAGTTTTGTCGCACGGTGTGTTCATTATGTATGGAAAAGCACATCATTCAAATGGCCACCTGGGGTTTCCTGACAATCTGCAATTGCAATATTTGATGACTTGGTCCAAAATGTGCAGCATGTCGTCTCGGATGTTGGCTTTAAGCTTGTCCAAAGTGATTGGCTGGGGACTTGTCGTAGCCCCAGAGCAAATAATCGCTGTATGTTAGGTCGTTTTTTTTATTTTTCACAAATATTACAAACAATTTTTCAACAATTCCATAGTAAGTAAAAAATATGAAACATTTTAATAATTATTTAACATATTCATACAATTTTTTCCAAACAATTACAATAAATTGTATAATCAAACGATTCTACATATATAATGTATAGTAAATCAAAATTTCTTAATACATTTTTCTGTACAAAACAGCACAAAAATGTACCCAACTCCACTCGAACTCTACCAAAACGCATTCAAACGCATCGCGCCCGAACTGTATGAGTGGAAGCTGTGCTCTATAAGCGCCCCTAATGCTGCCATGGAGTCGTGCAACACAACAGCGGCGCACTCCTTGTAGCGCCAAATCTCTGCAGCGCTCGTTGCCAGCTGCTCGCAGCGCTCCAGCCGCTGCTGGGCGTCGGCGCGTATCAGCTCAGCCTCGGCGCGTGCAGCAGCCGGCAATGCATGGTTTATGAAATCATCAATTTTTGCCATGGTGACATTGCTAAAGTGCTGCGCCTCCTCAATGGCTTTGGATTCGCCAATGGACAAAACGTTGTCTGCTGACGCGATCGAACACTGTCAAGAAGAAGCAAAAACACAGTGATTTATAAAATGTTAATATTAATTGTTAGGTATTTCCGCTGCTCCGAACTTGTCACCTTACCAGTGTTGCTGCAATGACAACGCCCCAAATCAATGTTTTTGAGAACATTTTTGTGCTGCTGCGATTTGCTGTGCTAATGTACGACTGGCTTCGCTGCAAGCAATGACAGCACTTCAAAGAGATCGGAATGCTCAACAACCATTTACAGCACGTAAAATTTAAATTTTAAATTCTTATCTTAATTGGCCACGTTACGATTAGATAAGCCACAACGAGCACAGCACAACGTCGAGTGCGGCCAAAGCGGCAGCAATCTCTTTAATGCGCCTTCATATTTGTCAGCAAATTAACCTATTCTAGTGTTGTTGTTGTTGTTGTGGTTGTTTTTGTCATCCGATGCTCATTATCAGTGCAGATGCTGTTTTTGTTTTTGTAGATGCCGCAAATATCTGTCGTTTGTAAATATTGAAATGCTGGTTGGGTGGTTGCTGCTTGTCGTCTTTGTCTGTATATATATATATATAATATATATATATGTGTGTGTGTGTGTGTTAAATTGCACATCGTCAAAGTTCGCGATTAATTGCCATCTTTATTTGCAGCATGCGGGAGCGCAATGTTGTTGACGGCTCTCAAGTGTTGACGCCACATGTGGGTGACGCACAATTTATGGCCCATTAAACGTACAGCCGGTCGTAAAGTGTGGCTCATACTTACAAACGCATAAGCAAATACATGAGGGTGCACATAATTTTACCGTCAACTTCTTTTATAGTTTTGCAAATCGCAGTTTTTTGCTTAAAGTGAACACCAAAAAGCCAAACAAATATTCGTTAACATTTCTTTAATGAATTAAAAACATCAAACCAAACTTTATGTTTCAGTTTATTTTATGCTCTGGCAAATAATTCAATAAACTTTTTGTCGCAGCAATCAACAAATTTGCCATATATGAAAAATAACCAAATGTTCGCTCCAACGCAAAAAATAACATTGGCAATAAAACTACAATAACAATGCTGTCGAACCCAAATCAAGCGGGAGGGCAACAAATATCGCAGCTCGACCGCCGTCGCCGCCGAATGGACGCTCCGGTGGCGTTTGCACAGTTCATTGAAGCGTTGCAGCCATTTGGCGCCCCTTTCCTCACCACTTGCACACGTTGCCATCGACCAGTCGGTCCAGCCACTTTCTCGCCATGGCAACACAAAAAAATTCGAGCAAATCTTGAAATAATAATTTCAATGTCCTTGAACTTTTATGACTGCGCCTGGCTGCTACTGCAGCAGCAGTTGTTGTTGTTGTTAGTATTGTTGTTGCCCAGTTGTGGCGTTTTGTCGACACGGCTCCAACGCCCGCAACCGAGCACAATGGAAAGTGATTTGCTGCAGTGCCTGCAGTCGCCTTTAGCCACGTCTCGGCCAATAACTCCAGTTTTGCTTAAGAGCAGCCACAACAACAACTACAACCACTTAGGCACTTATATGTACAAATATATTTGCCGTACAAATGTCGGCAATGGCACAGCGGCACTGCAACACTTCAAGCCGGAAGGGCCACGTTGCCGTTCGGCAGGCAAACTTTGCCAATTTGCGGCCAAATGCAATTGGCCTGGGCATTGGTCATTAATAAGAAATGTCTGCCAATTGCTGGGGCGCTCAGCTTTCGTTGTTGTTGTTGCTGTACATTGTGTGCATTTGATGTACTGACCGAATCACGGCGCTCATATTTGGCCAATTTGTTACGGGTGACTGTTGCTTGTGGCGCAAATCTGATTGAATTTGTGTGCCGCTGCGATTTGCCGTTTGCTGATCTTAACCCTTTCGCTACAGGTTTTTACTGGGGAAAGTTAAAATTTTAAATTTTACGTTTTAGGCTTCATGTGGTTATATTAGCAACATTCCATAAGAAATTTTTTTATTTTTATACTCGGACCCTGAATTTTAGAGTGTTTTTCTATGAGAGCAACCACATCGATGTGGCTGTAATAATTACTTAAACATAAAACTTTTTACGCATAACGAAAATTTGAATATTTCTTCATTTACTTCAGCAAAAATTTAAAAAAAGGTATCTAAATTGAAAAGCTCTCTAATTTTTTCTGCTTCTTCTTCCTTTACTATGTCAAGATATACCATTAAAAAAACGTGTATACTTCTCTTCTTTAAACTTAAACATTTTTAAATTTTTTTCTGCTTCTTATTCCTTTACTATGCCAAGATATACCATTAAAAAACGTTTATACTTCTCTTCTTTAAACTTAAACATTCAGGTTATTAATTTCGTATTTTTCCTAAAACTTCAAACTATTCTAAAGACCAACAAAAAAATTTATTCTTGCAACCACAGAGGATGCAGACGTCCACAAAGTAGCATGTTGCCATATGGCAACAAAATAGCGAAAGTGTTAATGCCACTTTACGCTTACAATGAGGCCCAATAGATAATTTAATGGAGCTTTTGAGCTTTGACAATTGTGGCTACAAATAATTTAGGCTATTCTCCAATAACACCGTGCGACAAAAATCAAAAAATTTCAAAACACACGAAAAAATCGATATACTTGCGAAACCAGGGGCCAAATGTAGTAAAACTGCGTTTTTAGTTTTTCTCTCTGACGTCAGGATTTTGATTTTAAGGACTTTGAAATTTCAAGGACATGTTAATTATTTTTTATTTAAAAATTGAGCGCATTGTACAATAACAATATGGGTATCAAATGAAAGAGAAAAGTCCTTAGAATCTTAGAAAATTTAATGTTTTGGTGCAAAAGGACGAAGAGGTATTGTAAATGTCCTTTTAAAACTTTATCTTTGAATATCCTTGCAAATTTCCAATAATTTTTTTTTAATAAAATATATCTTAAGGACTGATACGTACACTACTACATCCTTGAAGTTCATCCTTCTAACTTTATTAGTTTAAGATATAAAAAATGTAATACTTCTCTCTGCTGAAAATTCAGTGGCTACGATGGCTCGAATATATCTCCAAGATTAACGCTGAAGCTTCAGGGAAACGGTGTTGGATTCAGTAGTTGGAGGTTTACAACGAAAGAATAAACTGTTTCTCCAGTAGGTGGAACAAGTTGAGGAAATCCTCAACTCTCAATGCAATCAACTGGACAAGAGATGCACAAAGCAAAAACCTCTACGTAGACCCTTTACGGCTGACTGCGGCCCGTGTTTAGTAAAATCAAGTACTTTAAAACTATAATTTTATTTACTTAAAATTTAAATATAAGACTATTCACAACAAAAACATTTAAATCAACATTTATTTTAGCATCACCAAAGAATTACTTTCAATATTTGTGCCGCCTTGTCGCTTTACAACAGTTTTCAACTTGGTTATTAATTGTTTACAAAGTGTATTGACGTATGTATGTACATACATATGTATGTGCGTGTATATATTTGAATTATTCCATTTAATATTTTTAAGTTGACAACAACTGCCACACCTTACAGCAGCTTGCGGACACCGAATGTTGGCAAAATGTCCGTCAACACGTAATTGAACCGCAAATCCACACGAACACTAACAACACAACCACCCACACACACACACATACACATACCGCTGCATACAAATTATGTATTTTACGCTTTCACCTTCACGCTTTTCCCCTGTCGCAACGTCTGACGTTAAAAACTGAGCCGATGCACAATCAACTGAACATCCAAAATAATTAAATGCGGTTATGGCCCCAGGCAGCGGCGCACAATACAGTGGTGTCATCAGCAGCAATAACAACAACAACAACAATAACACTAACAGCAACAGCGAGACATCTGCAACATTGGCATTGGTTGTGGCGTTTTTAGTCGTAGCAACAACAACAACAACGGCACTGCGCACAGACACAGACAGCCGACAGCCGACGGACAACGGGTGCGGAACATGGCGCAGTCGAGTGCAAAGTTTTGTCACTTAATTGAAATATTCGCCCCAAGATTAAAACTTTTCACGAGTGTTTTGGCGTACATTTTTAAAAGTTTGCCTTGTTCTACAAGTGTGCGTGAATGTAGCCGAGGCGCTCGCACCCCGCCACGGCCGCCACACACACATATACGAGTATGGATAATGTGTTTGTGGCACGGTGCGTGTGTATTAATGCAAAAGTTTTAACATGGCCAACAACAGCAGCAACACTAGAACACAGAGAATCTGCACAGCAGCAGCCGCCGCAGTGCCGCATCGCCGCATCGTCGCAACCGTAAAACCGAAACAGGCCGAAATATTGCGTCGCAGCGCCTAAACGAACTCCCTATCCGCCGGACCGGACACAGTCTGAGCAGTGCAAACAAATTAAAAACAGCAAAAGCGGCAACAACTGCAAAATAGCAACAGCCACAGTCGCCGCAGTCACAGCCACAGCCAGAGCGGCAAAAATATGTTGCCACATTTCAAAAACTTGTTTCGAACAGCAGCGCAGCAGCACACCGACCGGAACAACGACTGGGACGGGCCAATTGTTGTCGTTTTGCCGCATGGAAATTGTCGAGTAGGGAAATTCGTGCGAGTACATTTCAAATATTATAAATTCTGCTAATACCTGCAGCTCTTTGGAATTTGGTTTTAAACTGTCGAGTGCTGTTGGATACATTTTTCGGGCGGCAGTTGATGGATGAGAAGATGGGTGCAGCATTGCTTTACCAATAACAACGAGTTTGATGTGCTTAAAAATTCGATGACTTTTCGAAGCCCAATGTCCGTGAATCATACTTAAGAGATCCGCTGCAACGGGCAATGAAATAAATAGTTATAAACTTAAGCTCGCATATGTTTGATGCAGCCTTAACACTGGAATGCAGTCTAAATTACTACATTGAAGTCGTGTTTTAATTTTATTACAAGGCTTTCTGAAAGAAAAACTTCGATGACTTTTATAATTTTTGAACCCAAATTAAATTTAAACTAACACTAGAATGCCTTTTCGAGTCGAAATTACTACATTGAAGTGATTTTTTAATTTTTTTTACATGGCTTTCTGGCAGAAAAACTTCGGTGACTTTTATAATTTTTGAATCCAAATTAAATAAAAAATAAAAATTATTGCTATCACGGTTTATAGCAAACAAGGTTACGACATCAATGACAGGAAATTCAAGTTTTCACCAGTGACGTAGTACGAATTGTTTCAAACTGTCAAGGAACAATGGGACGAGTACGACCTTTTACAAAATTATTATTTTCCAAAAAAAGATTATATGAAAATGCATATGAAGTTATTTATTTCGTTTCATTGTATTTAATATTTACATACTTACTTAGCATTTGCTTAGAGCGATTTAGAGATTAGGCAGATTTGGCCTCTCTGTTTTACCAATATAACACTCTTGCTATATAATATAATTATATATATTTTATTAAAAATACTACTTTTCAATATTTTGTATCAATTCATATTTTAATTGTTTAATCAATATAACAATATTATTTTTAAAATTAAAAATGATCAGGTTTTCTGTATATGATTCCCATTTTAAGGAAAATCGCCCTCCTCGTCAAATCATTTTAGTAATGAAAATGATACTGTCGCGTCCACAAATGTACCCAAATGTTTCTCGGTAGTGCGTCTCTTGAGAACCTCAAAAAATGCATTCGTGTGGATCTGCGGCTTACACAAAATTTGTAAAAATCGCATTAAATATTAACAACGCAACACATGGCACACCAATCACAAATATTTAAATTCACAAATTACTTTCATTTTTTTTTTATTATTTTACCGACATTGGCCCATTGCACACTTCATTGCTTACGTTTTGTTTTTTATCAAAAACTCATTACAATTGTTGCAAACTGTTTTCACGAAAACGGTTAATTTTGTATTATTCCAAAGATTGGTTGATTGATTTGGCCAAATTTTCGCGTTAAAATTTAACAAAATTCAAAAAATGCAGTTGGCCAATCAAATCTTTCATAACGAATGAAAATAATGTTAAGGTGCCCAATTGACATAGGATTCAAATTTTATTTATATTTTTTTTTCAAGATGAAGAAAAATACAAGGAGAAGCAAAACTTTGTTTTAGCAAAATTCTGCACATGTCATTGCAGAATTAGCAGAAATTAATTAAACTGTCAAAAAATATGTATGTATGTATATAAACGTATTTTCAGTCTTAAAAAGGAATATACGCACGAATAATAAAAATAAAGTAATTTACTCTGAAGGCAGCCGCCGTGGCTCAGTTGGTTAGTGCGTTGGACCGCGAGTCGAAGGCAGCGACCCAGGTTCAAATACTGCCTGTAATAACACCTAAAAAAATAACGGGAAAATTTGTTTTCTCTTTCGGTGGCTGTCCTCTCAGCTGGAAATGGCAAACCTCTGAGAGTAAAATTGCTTATGAAAGAGCTCCCAACCTGCCGTTCGGAACCGGCATAAAACTGTAGGTCCCTTCCACCCGCGTACAAATTCACACGCACAACACGGGTGGTTGCGGGAAGCTAGGCCTAAGTCTCGCGTAAGCGGGCTGTCGTGCCAGTCAATTATTATTATTATTATTAATTTACTCTGAAATGGTCACCTTATAAATTTTCACCAGTGACGTCATCAGCCGGATGTCGTAATCTGTATTTTATTATTCTTGATTGTTATTGTATGAAATCGCCCATATGAACTCTTCATATGGGATTTTAAGAAAGGTTGGATTGTTCTGGCAAAAATTATTGTTGTTCTGGGATTCAAACCCCCAAAATATGTGTCTGTTTGTTACAAAATGTGTAGGTAGCAAATAGAGTTTCAAATAATATTGGGCTCAAAAGTTGTGTATGAAAAACCTCCAAAATTATATTTTTATTCTTATCAATGAAAACCGCCTACTTGTCGAAATGGACCACACAAAGGATTTATTTTCGTTTCCATAAAGTTCGTATGTATTCAGCAAGACATCTTCAATCATCGACTTGCCTCCTAATTGCTATATCACGCGTTGTTTCAAGTAGATTTCAGTAGCTAAGGGTCCTTAATTCCAAAGATAGATACTCGCACACAAACTGTGCAACTGTCTCATTGTCCTCGTAGCACTGCCTACAGATAACTGTCTGAACAAGCTTTAATCGGGCACAGTGTCTCTTGAATTTTGTTGATTATTTTAATAGGTTAATCTTTCACCATGGTAGATGATCAGTTTATCGGTTTGCAAGCAATCATAATTCTTGGCACCTGTTGTTATTTTATAAACTCATGAGTCATGCGCTTTGTAACACTATAATTTAGATAATAGTTGGGTATTGCGCACTGTGATAAGATTAAGATTATACACATAAACAAGTTAGTGTTCATTTAAAGCACAAGATCCGACATCTCAAATGGGCAATGACTGTCAATGTTGCGGAGATCCAAAGAAAATGAAATTTCAATTTACTCTTTTCGTTTTCCTACAACAGCTTCCAACAAGCAAATGTAAAAAATCACATCCTTTACGAATTTCCAATTCTACCTTAAAAAAAATATTAACGATTAGCAAATTTCACCGATTTTGATATCAACAAATTTCGTGTATTCTTAGCCACCAGCAGTGATAGTGGCCCGCGTCCAACACAAATTTGAATAAATCACAATTTTATCACTGCAGAATAGCAAACAAACAAATAAAGAGCAACAAAGCACGAAAATGTCTCCCGGTCCCACAACATCACAACATCGCTTTCTCCAGAGAGCGCTGCATGTGCTGCAAATGTTGCAATACTCAACTTTATTATGATCCTTTGTGGAATTGAATATTCTCCTTCTCATATCCTGCTACAAATCGCAACAACAAAAACAACAACAACAAAAGCACAACACTAAACAAATAAAAAAATAAGAAAAGAATTAAATGAAAATAAAAACAACCAACAAAACGACAGCAAATACAACACAACTACACAAGAGCAACAACAAAACAACGAGAGCACCGGCAGCCAATTCCCCTTTTCAAAAGTTGGCCATTGTTTTTTCATGAAAATTCCATTAAAATGATAAAAACGTAAACTGCAGCACAACAAGTGCCAGCAGCACTAACGGGCAACTACATGAAAGCACAGCACCGACAGCAGAACACCTAAATGCCAACAACAACAACAACAACGTTCATAATAATCGTACCACCAAGAGCACAACAGCTGTTTTAGCATATTCGAAATTTTGCACAAATAAAAACAATAACAAAAATATTGTAATAAAAAAAAACAAATAAAAAAAATTATACATGAAAACAGCAAAGAAAAAAAAGTGATGTCTGGCAAAATCTGTTGACTTTTTTAATTTTAGAAAATCAACGTTGTACGGGCAACAACTGTGCAGCAACACGAGCAGCATTTGAAATATTGGAAAAGTCAGACCGGGCAACACGCCCAGCAGAAATTACAAAACTACAAAAGACAAACAAAAGCCACTGCAAGTGCTGTTGTTGTACATGCATACATACTCGTACATACATACATATCTACACATGCACATGCGAACAATATGGTATTGGAAGCAATAAACTGTCCACCTGCCGCTCAACGCCACTCACCTGCCGCCGGTCTAACTGCACCGAAACACGTTGACAATTGAACAACGGCAACAGCGCGCCGATTGAAGGGACGGAGCACGAGTAGCCGAATTGTGTCTGATAGAAAATCAATGCAAACAAAAGAATTGCGTGTGGATGTTTTTTGTTGGAGCTGGTAGTGCAGTAAGCCGAAAGAACCTTAAGGCAAATTGATATATCTTCTTAGTTTTAGAGAATTTCCAAGGCCTAACAAAAAGCTTGGACGGTATTGGAACTTAGATATACTATTAGATACTATGTACATATTTGTCCTTCTTGCCTTATCTTCTTGATTGGTGTTGGTTTTCTATGTACAAAAAAGCATTTTGACTTCTAAGACCGAATAAGAATAAGACCGAATCATTTTCGTACGAAATTCAAACAAATTTGATCCAATATGAGCCAACGCTTTTGATAATTTTGAAGTAACTGAGAAGTTTCCATATAAAAGTCAACAAAATTAGATCGACTTTCCCACATAAACTAACTCTTTCAATAACTTTCGACTTAGTACCAGCACTTCACTAGCTTTCTTGCTTTGCTAACTTTTACTTCAACAAGTCTTTAAAATAAGTTTCATCACAATTATTTCAGCTGGTGGAAAATTTTAAATAGATTCGTATAATTTGATGAACACATATGGGGTGAAAATTCTCACAAGTAAATACTTGGTTCTCATTTATGCGCTGGTGGCAGCGCCGGCTGCAGTCGTGGACGCGCCTGCATCAGCTTCAGCGGCAGCGGCTGCCTGTGCACGTGCCTTGGCCTCATCGTCAATAGCCTTCAATTCGTTTTTTGCCTGCGCCAATTGCAAAGCGACACAACGCATTTGGAACCAAGGCAGCGTGGAAACTGCAGCGCAGTCGTTGAAACCCAGTTCCGAGTTGCTCATGGTGTCCAGCACACGCTGCTGCAGATCGGCCGGGAAATCGGGTTGCGTCAGCAGCTTCTGTGCCTCCGATTGTAAGATGACATTCTGAAAGAACTGCGGTGGTGGCGGACCCATGCGTCCTGCGCCCAGCCCCAGTCCCAGTCCAAGGTTCAATTGTGCCTAAGCAAAAGGTTTTTAAATTATTAACTTTTGCAAATTGCAGCAGAAGTAAATTTCACCTGTGTTGCCACAATAACACTAATCATAACCAAAGCCAGTACGAACTTCATTTTGGGTATTGGACGAATGCGAGTAGTTGTGGTAGCAGGAGTGCTTGTGGTATTCCTCTGAATGGCAATTGCGCGTTTCAGGTGCTGTTCGATGCTCGTTAAGAAACTAATGTTCTGCAGCGACCGCATCGTTGCGGCATTTATAGCTCACACCATCGAGAAGCTGCCTGCAGCTTATCTCGTTGTTTTTCTCAAACTGCGTTATTGCGTTTCTATTTGTCGACGCATTTAATTTATTGGCCAATGTTTATTGGTGCATTTCCGGTGTGAGCAATAAACAGTTTTTCATCGCTGCGAATTTGCCAACCGTAAATGTCTCATCTTGTGTACCGCTGCTGGATTCTGCAAAGTAGCGCACACAACAACCCGGTCGAAAGGTCAGTAAAATGATGAGTCATGAAAACGAAAAGCTTCTTTAAGAATCATACCACACAACCAGCTTCAAATCTGAAGAAGCCAGAAATTTGGCTTTCTCATGCTTTGTGCCAAAGCATCTTATAATCCCAACGAGGCAAAAACTTATCTGGCTTACGCATTGTGCAAATGCGATACACACCGGAACACGCCGCCATGTGTTCAAATGTAAACTGTCATTTAAGATAAAAACAAATGTACTTTCAGAAGCCAAAAGAGTGGCAGCGCCGTCCACCTGCTACTACTAAATTGATTGCCAACGATACGTTTGTAATAGTCAACAAACAAAAATAACATAATTTTTCTTCTTCTTTTCCGTTAAATAATTCGAATTGCATCTACCAAATAATCCAATCTCAAGCAAATCATGTTGCCAAGCTGCAACAGCATTTGGTATCGAACAAGTGACGAGGCAAAAAAACATGAACTCATCATTTCCAATCCCCTGCTTGTCATTTATTTCACTGGCCTTCGGCCAACCGCCGAGCCGCTGACACATAGATGGCGCTTTAGGCGCCGAGCTGGCTGTCTGGCAGCACTGCAACGGGCAAAGCTCATTATTGAAGTATACAAATTCTGTGAACGTGAAATATCGATTGGCAGCGCAGTGAAAGACCACTGGCGAAAAAAAGAAAGAAAATTTCATCGAGCAAAGCGACACAGGCTATACGCTGATTCGAGTGGAGACAGCAAGAAAAACAGGAAAAACGCGAAATCGAACAAGTGGAAAGTCGGGTGAAAAGCGTGTTGAATAGCGTAAGTTGCGAGGATGGCGTTCGCAGGACTGAAGAAACAAATCAACAAGGCGAATCAGTATGTGACAGAGAAAATGGGCGGGGCGGAGGGCACGAAGCTGGACATGGACTTCATGGAGATGGAGCGCAAAACGGACGTGACGGTTGAGCTGGTCGAGGAGCTGCAACTGAAGACGAAGGAATTCCTGCAGCCCAACCCCACCGCTCGGGCGAAAATGGCAGCCGTCAAGGGCATCTCGAAGCTGTCCGGCCAGGCCAAGTCCAACACGTATCCGCAGCCCGAGGGACTGCTGGCGGAATGCATGCTCCTGTACGGCAAGAAGCTGGGCGAGGACAATAGTGTTTTCGCGCAGGCGCTCATCGAGTTCGGCGAGTCGCTGAAGCAAATGGCCGATGTGAAATACTCGCTGGACGACAACATCAAGCAGAACTTTCTGGAGCCGCTGCACCACCTGCAGACAAAGGACCTGAAGGAGGTGATGCACCATCGCAAGAAGCTGCAGGGCCGGCGCCTCGACTTCGACTGCAAGCGTCGCCGGCAGGCCAAAGACGAGGAGATCCGTGGCGCCGAGGAGAAGTTCGCCGAATCTCTGCACTTGGCGCAGATGGGCATGTTTAATTTGCTCGAGAACGACACCGAACAAGTGTCCCAATTGGTGACCTTCGCCGAGGCGCTCTACGAATTCCACTCGCAGTGCGCAGACATTCTGCGTGGCCTGCAGGAGACGCTGCACGAGAAGCGGGCCGAGGCCGAGTCCCGTCCCAAGGCCGAATTCGTGCCCAAGACGCTGCTCGACCTCAATTTGGACGGTCTCAACGACACCGACAGCTCGGGCACACCGGTACACATCGGGTCCGCCGCCTCGCCGCTGCCCTCGCCCATGCGCTCGCCCGCCAAGTCAATGGGTGCCATCGCCACCACGCCACAGCGCCAACAGCAGCCCAGCTGCCAGGCGCTGTACGACTTCGACCCCGAGAATCCGGGCGAGCTGGGCTTCAAGGAGAACGACATCATTACGCTGCTGAACCGCGTCGACGACAACTGGTACGAGGGCTCCGTCAACGGTCGCACCGGCTACTTTCCGCAGTCGTACGTACAGGTGGTAGTGCCACTGCCCAACGGCAACTAAGGTGCCCCGGCTCAGCTCGGCTCGGTTCGGCGCAGTGCGGCACGACGCGACACGACTCAGCACGGCTCGATCTACAGCTCGCGCGCACGAGCGTGCCGCGAGCGCAACTCCAAAAGCAACTAGTTGGCAAACAATAATTAATTATTTAAAACTAAAGAAATTTAAACGTTAATTAAATTACAAAATTTAAATTATTGAACTCAATGGAAATTAAGATTTACGATTAAAATCAAATTCAAGAACCGCTTCAAATGAACGTGAACTTTTACCACGATGTATATGTAATTTACTAAAGAGCTACAATTTACTTACTTGCTCCTACTTCTGCCTTGCCCTGTCCTGTGCTGTCCTGCCCCGCTCCCCAGCTCCCTACTATCACTACCTACATTGTGTGTGTTGTTTTGTTATTTATATTTATATGTATTTATTAAGCATATTATTATTATATATAAAATATATACGTGTATATTTATTGCTCTTACATTACGCATATATGTTTTCGATGCAAGTCAAGTCAAATACTAAGCAACAGTGTAACAAACAGATCGCAGGCGCAAGCGCCAGCGCAGCAAACTCCTAATTACCTAAATACCTTATACATTTATTAAAAGACCTTGCATAAAACTAAAGTTACATATGTATATTTGAAAATATTGGAAAAATTGAAAATAACGCTGCACAATGTGAATCAGCAGCAGCTGCACCCGAAAACATATTGTAAACAAAGCTAAAGAGAAAGGGATGACACAACTGTAAAACAACTCAAACTGAATCTAGAAGATTTGCAAGAAGAGTCAGAAACAAGCAAAACAAATTAAACAAAGCAAAACAAACACAAATAAACAAACAAACAAACAAAGGAAGCGGGGAACTGCCCCGAAAACGATCACATTGTCTCATGTTGGAATATGTAATAAACTATACAATAATATATTGAAAATATACGCGACTTAATGCAATTACGATTACAATGATAATTATTATGATTATGCTGATGATGATGATGTTGATGATGATGATGAATTAAAACAAAACAATAATAATTGTAGTGGAAACGCAAAGTGTAATGTAACGATGATTACCCTATATACAATACAATACCAGTTAATAATGACAATTTACGATAATATTACGCTATGCATAACACAAATTATGAAATTTGACAGGAATGCAAAACAGCAGAAAAAAGCAAAAAAACCAACAACAACCAATAAGCAAACATTAATAAAATATAATTTTAATGTGTCTTTCGTTCCATCGCAACCATGTTTGCATTATTTGTTTCTTTCTTTGCCTGTTTGGCTCTTCATTTGTGTTCTTTTGAGTCAGCATGCCTCCACCACATGGCACGACACAGCCACCGCCACAACCACCGATACTTACATCTGCGATGTTCCACACATTCACACGCACACAGCCACTCTGCTTTGTACTTTCTTCATAGACAAACAAAACGTATAATTAAATTGTGGGCGGACAACGCTTCTCGCTGTCGCTGCAGCTGTGGCTGTGACAATGTCAGTGCCAGCGCCGTTCCGCAGCATCGCACCCGTCGCTCGCCTCACGCCTTCAGTTCGCCGACGCACGGGCAAGGTCGCGATGCTCACTAGCCAGCCGGCCCGGCCAGAGATACCCACACAACGCAAGGCGGACTATGGAGTGAGACCAAGCGGTAGGAGACAACCAATTATACTCTGAATTCCGACAGCACATCTCGGGCTATATTAGCGGATATAATATTTCTCTCATTTCAGCTCGGTGATGGCCGGCGAACGGGACTCTGTCAGATTCCGCATTTCAGCTTCTGCAGCCAAATCGATCATTGCCATGAACATTGTCAAACGAAATGTCCCTGGGCACGTTCTGCAACTCAACTGTGGAAGCCATGTGATTCGTATTTGTTCCATAGTGCAGACATGCCTGCCAGCGAACTGTTCTTCGCATTGTAAACCAATTACCTACCTACATATTGTTATATTTTGAGAGTTAACATTAAAATCAATTGGACTGGAACACTCAATCCAGTCTCGTTTATGTGTTGCCTTGAACTTTCGACGAACTTAGCATTACATAACAAAAACATCAATAACGAAATTGTGTAACTGATAACTTGGCAGAACAATTGGAAGAAATTATCGAGACATGATTTCAACTTATTCCAGAAATATTGAATTTTGATTTTAGGAAATAAATTTTAAATGTTTCATTCATGAATTTGAATTTATTGTGCTCCAATTTATTGTGTTCCAACCAGTTGAGGAAACAAATTAGATGGTCGAAATATATAGCTTGAAATGGGAACCTGTACGCCGAACGTTTGCTGATGCAACTATTTTTTATGGATATACAACTTTTGAGCGACTATATAAAAGTTATGAAAATTGTAATGCAGACATGATATAAAGTCAATAAAAAAAACAATAACTATTTAAAAGTATAAAGAAACTAAGAACAGCAAATTTTCAATAATTTATTATTCAAATCAATTTTTAATTGGTCAATATTTGAGATGTGAAATTTCAAGAATATATATGTATGTAGAATATGATATGAAAACTAAATAAAGAAAAACTTTAATTGAAATGCAATATGTGTATGAAATAATCAAGTAAAATTAATTTTGAATGAATTGATGAGAATAATCATTAGAGCTTGAGAAATGCGAAATTAATTATAACTATGAAACAATTAAATGATTGACAGCACAAATTATTCAAATTAACTTCATCCACAAAAACCACGAAAAATAATCGGGTTAAAAAACAAAACTGTTCTTCAGCGTTTACGTATAATTAATGCTCCCGTTCAATTGAAGTCTTATTGAAGTAAACAATATTATTTAAATAAAAAAATATGTATAATTATATGTATTATGTACATGTACATTAATTTTAAATTAATTAGTTGAAAATGTTGGAATTCACAAGCCGGCTGGTCAGGTTGGCTGCGCATAGATCCTGTTGGGTCCCTAACGGTACTAGTTAAAGCTCGGTGATGCATGTGAATATGTGTTCCTAATTAAGTTCAGGAAAGGAGTCCTCATCCAATCCAGAGAAGAACGAGACCCCTGAGTGAGACGCACCGTTGAGATAGCCGGAACAAAGCAACAAACGTGGTCCAAGGTGTCTCTGACACCATTTTTAATTAGACACTAATATTTTTGTTAGACTTTTCAGTGGCTATACATTTTTAATCGGCCAATTCAAGCACATCTCACTCGATTCATAATTGATGTTTTTTTTATTGTTAACCCTAATTCCCAGAAGTGAGCCTCACAGTCTCACTAAAGATTTCAAATGGTCATGAATCCAAAAGATTTTCGATTCAATTATTTTATGTAATCCTCTAATGGAAAGTTAGAATTATATTGCCTTTATAAATTTAACATTTGAGACAGTTTTTGTACTTTTTAAACAAATGTTTTCAGTAATTTAGCTCTCTCACTCCGGTGTTGACGTTACTTTTAAAATTCTAGGCATTAGGGTTAAGCAAGACTCATACATTTTGAAAAGTGTCTTTTTGGGCTAAACTTCCCATTAAATGAATACAATTCTGATATTCTGATTAGACTCGCCCCAACTAGTTGCTCAACAATACTGTCGACTCACACAAAATCTATTACAATTTTCGTTGTGAATGCCGGCAGCACTACTTCGCAAATGCCATAAGAAACGTCAATTGCGTGATGACGTTTCGCCCATTCACTTTTTCGCCTCTTTTTCGTATTCTTGTAGGAGTCGAGTTTTTTGCGGATTCGTGGCCGCACACGGACTGAAAAGTGAATAAAATTTGATGTAATTAAATTGAAAAATTCCTTGTACGAGATCAGATTCAAGTCCCAGTTATAGTCACCTAAGCTGACGTATTGCGTGCGAAAATAAAATCATAGTGATATCAAAAATATATTTAAAAAAAATCGAAAAAGTGGGGCAGCTGTGTGCGAGTGCATTGCTGGTTGATTGGTGCTGCAGTGGGGTGGTGTACCAGTGTGGATAAGAAAATTGTGACGGAATTTTTCCAAAAATAAATTTGTGTGTGTGAATCATTGCGGGGCGGTGGAAGTGTTCAACAGATATCACGTCGGCGCGACGCACAGAGGTCAACTAAATTCTAAAAGGTTTCTATTGAATTTACAGTCAAGCTGGTGAAGTGGTCAAGTGTGAAGTTGGATCTTTAAACGTGCGAAAATGTTCAGCTTTTTAAAACGCGAAAAGACCAATCAGGAAGTGGTGGAGAATGTCATTGGCGAGCTAAAGAAGATCTACCGCAGCAAATTGCTGCCGCTGGAAGAGCACTATCAGTTCCATGACTTCCACTCACCAAAGCTGGAGGATCCCGACTTCGATGCGAAGCCCATGATCCTGCTGGTGGGTCAGTACTCCACTGGCAAGACGACATTCATACGATACCTGCTTGAGCGTGACTTTCCCGGCATTCGCATCGGTCCGGAGCCCACCACAGACCGCTTCATTGCGGTCATGCACGACGACAAGGAGGGCGTCATACCCGGCAATGCGCTCGTGGTCGACCCGAAGAAGCAATTCCGTCCGCTGAGCAAGTACGGCAACGCCTTCCTCAATCGCTTCCAGTGCTCCACCCTGAACTCGCCCGTGCTGCAGGCCATCTCCATCGTAGACACGCCCGGCATTCTGTCCGGTGAGAAACAGCGCATCGACCGCGGCTACGACTTCACCGGCGTGCTGGAGTGGTTCGCGGAGCGTGTCGACCGCATCATACTGCTCTTCGACGCGCACAAGCTGGACATTTCGGACGAGTTCCGGCGGTCCATTGAGGCGCTGAAGGGCCACGACGACAAGATTCGCATCATCCTCAACAAGGCCGACATGATCGATCACCAGCAACTGATGCGCGTCTACGGCGCGCTGATGTGGTCGCTAGGCAAGGTGCTGCAGACGCCCGAAGTGGCGCGCGTCTACATCGGTTCCTTCTGGGATCAGCCGCTGCGGTTCGACGCGAACCGACGCCTCTTCGAGGACGAGGAGCAGGATCTCTTCCGCGATCTGCAGTCGTTGCCGCGCAATGCGGCGCTGCGCAAGCTGAACGATCTGATAAAGCGAGCGCGCCTGGCGAAGGTGCACGCGTTCATCATCTCCGAGCTGCGCAAGGACATGCCGTCCGTGTTTGGCAAGGAGAGCAAAAAGAAGGACCTAATCAAGAACCTGGGCCAGGTCTACGATCGCATACAGCGCGAGCACTCGATATCGCCGGGCGACTTCCCCGACATCAAGAAGATGCAGGAGGTGCTGCAACACCAGGACTTTAACAAATTCCACTCACTGAAGCCGCATCTGCTGGACGTTGTGGACAATATGCTGGCCAAGGATATTGCGCGCCTGATGGAGATGATTCCGCAGGAAGAGATGACGCTCGTGAACGAGCCGATTGTGAAGGGTGAGTTGGACGAGTGCAATTTTTTTGAGAAATAATTAAATAATTCTTGTCATGGGGCTGTGTGCGTAACTGTTTAGGTGTTAATTGTTGTGTTTTATGGAAAATGAAGTAATTCGTTATATTAGGTAATTTAGCAATAATGAAATTTGGTAGTTCTTTATGAGAATATGATGACAGAAAAAGTTAAACACTAAATAAATGCTCAACTAATAATTTTTTTTATTGATTAATTATTTAATCTTTATTAATACGAATTAATTGTTAATAGTTTAGTAAATTATTATGAATTATTTAATTATTATGAATTTTCGAAATAGTTGCACTGATTTTCATGTAGAGTTATATTTTCATTATTTTTTCATAATTGAGAATAAATCAATTCAGTTTGGTGTTGCATTCATATTAACATTTAGCAATCCATAAATTGACTTTGAAAATTTTATAAAATTGTAAGCGCATAACAAATGCTTTACTGTAGCATTTAGCTAAATTACAATTATTAAACAACTTTCTTGAAATACATGTTTTTAAATGTTAAAGTAAAAGTTGCCCAAGTGTGTCTTTCGCTAATGTCTGTGCCACTTTAATCTATTCTAAAGTATAAGTTTAATGAAATGTTTAATAAATTAAAATCGAAACGATTTTAAGTGATTGATCAATAACAAGATTTATCGTTGCTTGATAAGCAATTAGTTGACCGATTTGAACTTTGTAAAAGTATCCCCTTATTTCATTGGTCTCCCAACGACAGTTTGTAAAACTATATCTGACTGACTTATCAGTTATAAGCACAGCCCCACATTGCTTGCAGTAAATGAATAAGAATTTTGCATTTCGTATTTTCGCTTCTCTCGAATTTCGCTCTTTTGCTGAATGACAATTTTTGAAATGTTGACCACTACTCAGAAGTCGCAGGTAAATGACACCGAAATGCAGACGATTTGCCATCGTCGTCTGCTGCACGAGTGCACTTGGGCCGCACTAAATACTTGGTTAATCAGGAAATTTCATCAGTTTTTGTATGCACAATCATCCAATGTAGCATTTTGGCTGCTGCCGCACAGACTCACAGAGCGCAATCGTAACTCGTGTACAGCGCACAAAATTCTCAATTATATTTTTTAATTTGGTTTAATTGAATTTAGTCACAGCTGCAATAATTAAATCTAAGCACGGCTCGGTGTCTGGCTGTGCAATTATTTGGAATTTGCGTGACCTGCTTTGCTCTATGCAAAACAGTCGGCGGCCTGGAGCGGCCAGTGGTGCGCTTTCCTCAGACTGATGATAAGTGATTGGTAAATCGAATCCAAAATCGAGCTGTCCGTCAATGCGCAGCGTCATAGCCATTATCGCAGAGAGCAGCCTAAGAAACGGCTGAAATTGCTGACCCAGTTAGCAAATGGAAAGCAATAAAAAGCCCGCCCAGCGTATTTCGGCTGCCGGTACTTGTCGTAATGTGGCAAACAAGTTTGAAAGATTGCGCGCACTGCGGCCAAGCTGCAGCTGAAGCGGAAAAGTGGGAAAGCAACGCTACAAAGTCTAATGAAATACTACATAGTTGTATGTGTATGTGTGTGCGTGCGCGTCAAGAAATCGCTAAATATGCCAAAAATCGGAGAAGAGCAAGTTGGATACGGCCTGACAAAGGCAGCGCAAATAGCCGAACAAAACGCTCGCTGTTTGGCGAATTTGTAGCAAACCGCACAGTTGCCGCATCTGTTTGCCGAGCGCTGTGGCACTGCAGTCACGAAAGTGTTTGCACTAAATGCTCCGTGGGCATTCTAGCGCTGAATCTATTGCAAGAGTGAAATCCAGTTGAGTGTGGCTGCAGCTTGGAGCCGCATGCAACATGGCTTGCTGGCGCTGACTGCGGTTTTCACAAAGCGCAGTCACGCAAAGCGGCTACTCGATGCGTGTTATTCGAGTCGAACGAGCAGAAACCAAAGTCACGGCACTCTGGCGAAAGGGACTTGGTCCTAATTCACATGCAGCAATTTCAGCTTTCCAATTACTCATCCGGCTGAACAGAGCAAACGTTCGGTTTTAGGCGCCAAAGTCGAAATGCCAAACTTCCGGCCATTCGGCGCTGCTGCGCTTATTATTACTTCGCCTTCCATTTTTTCATGCTGTGCTAGTTTAAGTTATGTAATAATTTTATTTGCGTTAGTCATTGCTTATTCTCATTTCGCTGATAAGCACGCAGAACGCCTAAGCTCTGATGCCACTGTGCGTTCGGCCGGCCAGGGTTGGGCCCAGTTGGCAAGGCGAAGCGCGGCGAGACGGTTGCGCCTGGCTCTCTCGCCAAGTGATAGCTTGAGCAAGCAGCGCGCCAAGGAAAAGCTCAGCATAGTAAATAGCAATGCGTGCAAATTATTTACTTATTTTATGAGCAGATAAAAACTACGATATTGTGTTACCAAGACTGATAAGACAAGTGCCAAGTGGGGCCGCCTACTTAAGTGGCTGTGCACTGGTGCAGTGACGAAGCGACAAGTCGTCATCGGCCCTGCGATAAGGCAACGCCTGCGAGTGATGTAATGCGTTTGCTGACAACTTTAGAATTTTTCAATGACTCTGGCTTTCGATTGGGGACTTTTCAACAGCATTGCGCTCAAAGTGGCAGCTTGCTAAACATTTAATTTCTACAGAAGTGAAAAGTGCTCGAGAAGTCGGCTTGGGTAGGTCCCTTCTTGAAAATACTGTAGCCTCGTGACAACTAAACCGCCCCACACAATCGCACAGAGTGACTCATGATGACACCGATTCACGGATAAACAAAAATTCACACTTGAAAGCGTTTGGAGAATTAGACTCGAAACAAAAATGGGCTACAAACGCACTGTGCATGACAAAACGCCAAAGAGAGATACGATTAGTGTTGTTGGTGTGCTTATTTGAACAGCCCAGCTAACCGGTCGCCAGCGTACGGCCATGTGCCGTTTCGAAGCCGGTGTGTGCGACAAATGGGCCAACACAAAGCACGCAGTTAGTCATGTTTAATCAGAGCAACTGCTAGCGGTTGGATTATCGATTAGCCGGCGTTCTGACAGCATATATGCGACGTCTAAAGGTCACCGCATAAAGCAGCGATTGGCAAATTTAGCACTCTTACAACACTCTCAGTTTAGGGATTTAGGAAAAATTGGTTACCTATTCGGAACAGTCAGACCGAGGAAATGACAAATTCATACGAGTACACTCGTAGATATGGTATCACAATTACAGAGGCAGCCAACTTAAGGGGTTAGGTCCACTTGTAAGGCAAAAAAAGAACGCTTTTTTGCAAATTTTTTCTGAAGACGGGTTTTATTATTTATGAATAAATCTTTTTGTACATTAAAGATACACATTTCAAGAAGTTACAAAAAAAAAATTTCATGTCAAAATGTCCATAATATTAAGAGATATAGTCAATTTGCTGAGACACCAAAAATAAAAGACGTTTTCCGGTGATCACGATTGCAGCAGTCTGGATCATTTGAAACCAAAAAAACGAACGGGGATCTTTAGTAAATCAGTTAATGCTCCGGATGGACGAAGGGTTTGTTCATATTTTGATTTGTCGCAACATGGCGGACGTTCAAAGCCAACATTTTTTTTTACCCAAATTTTTACAAAAATTTCATCGTACAAAAAAATCCTTCGTCCATCCGGAGGACAATTATATGTAAAATAAGTCGGTAAAATTTCAAGAGGATCAATACAGCCGTTTTCGAGTTACAGTGATCACCGACTTCGAAAACGTGGTTTCGAGAAAAACGCGTTTAAAGTTTTGAGTATAGTTTAAAATCTTTCAAAATTATACAATAGAGATGTATTTCAATGTAGTACATCTCGGCGAATAATAGTCCGATTGATCTAAAAAGGGAATACTTTTGAAATGTTATACTTTTAGAAAATCGATTTTTTGAAAATCATCAGTGGACCTAACCCCTTAACTAACCTACACTCAGATTGTGTATAAGTTGGATAAGTTAGAAAAGATAAGCAAAAACCCAAATTAGTTTTTGAATATTAATTCAGTCAGTCGGCTTTCAAACTCATGTCGGTTCTTTTAATCAAAAGTTTGAATACCTCTGTTCTATGAAATGACATGTGCATTAACCAGAAATGTTCGGAAAATTACTCTCACTCACTGTCATTAAAAGTCTAGTGTTGGTTATGTGGCTCATTGTTAGGGGTTACTAAAAGGCTACAATGTTCGAGGCAATGATTTATTTACGAACTTCATCCGGCTGTACAAATGACATTTCCATGATTGCGGTCGATAGAAACTTTCCACAAGTGCGCTCCACTCACTGATTTTGTATGTACTTAGGTATGCATACATACAGTCGTTGGCTGATAATACGAATTATTTGCTTTCAAAAGACCTTTTTAAAACATTGTTGAAACAATAATTGCTTCTGAAATATATAGACTCTGTTTCTGAAGATTAAAGTTAATTAGTTGGAAGTTTTTTTTGCAGGTTTGTTACTTCGAAAAGTATTCACTTGAAATACAAAACAGTTTGTCAAGTAAATGTTTGCAAATTTAAAGAAGGTAGAAAATGATTTTTAATCGGTTATAAAAAAAAACTAATGAATATTTTTTGAAAATTCCTGTTTTATTACAAAGCTTGGACTTTGTTATTTAAGAATGAAAAGCGATATCGTTCATATGACTGCCACTACTGGCCTTACAGTACGCCATTCGGTCAACCCAATTTTCAATGACTTTTTCGATTGTTCCGGGTAGAATTTCCTGAATGGCAACTTCGATTTAATGTTTCAAAGCTTCAATCGTCTCTGGATGGTTAGCGTAACACTTGTCCTTAACGGCTCCCCACAAATAAAAAGTCCAACGGACTTAAATCGCAGCTCCGAGGCGGCCAATTGACTTCAAAATTTCGGCTGATTATTCGATTTTCGAAAACGGTGCCCAAAAGTTCGATTGTTACGTTGGCTGTGTGGCTTGTTGCGCCATCCTGTTGAAACCAAATGTCGTCCATGTTCAATTCAATTCAATTTCAATTTTTCAATTTCAATTGAATTCAATTTTCAATTTTTCAATTTCAATTTTTGGAAACAAAAATTCGTTGAGCATGGCACGGTAACGCTCGCCATTGACTGCAATGGCGGCTCATTGTTTATTTTCAAAGCAAAATGGCCCACGGATGCCGCCGGAACAAAACCCGCACCAAACCGTAACTCTTTGTGGGTGCATTGGCTTCGCAATGGTGACGTGTGGATTTTCCGAACCCCAAATGCGACAATTTTGCTTATTCACATAGCCTCCGAAGTGAAAATGGGCCTCATCCGAAAAGACAATTTTTCGATTTTTCGGCGAAGACTTTGGAAGAAAGTTCTCAATATTTCGCAATTTTGTTCAAGCGTATAGCGTCTCATTTCGTAAATGTCAAACTTTTAACTAAATTACGAACACAAATTGAATGACATTTGGACTGCCATTCTCGAAATAAAGCGTAGTTCAAATTCCAAATCTTAAATGGTCCACCCTGTATAACAGAAATTGCAATATTTTGAAATTATTTGAAAAATATAGATTAATTGAATATTTCACTCTCACATAATATCAAAGTAATGTCTATTTGATTCGCGTATTAAAGGGCGAATTGATTTGAAAGTATCTCCTGTACGACCCAGAAAACTGTCTGATAGAGAAAAAAGAAAAATCATCCGAAAAGTCCCGTGTCGCAATAAGGGAAATGGCTTTGGATAAAAAAATAGAATGCGGAACTGATGTATCTCATGAAACTGTTCGGAACTGTACGGCGCCAAATTTGCAATGCAATCTTGGTTTTGAAAGAAGACGAATTTTTTGACAGTTTGAAGTATAGCTTCGTTTCCTTTTTTGATTTTTTACACTGTTTTCGCGTATCAAATAGACATTACTATTAATCTGTATCTTAAAAAATGTCAAAATATTGCAATTTCTGTAATATTTATAAGCTTTTCAAAATAATGTTTATACCTTTTTAAGTTTGCAAACATTTACTTGACAAACTGTATATTCGTACTTAATTTTTGTTGTATTGAAAATGTATACCAAGAACCATTCACTATACCATACAACGACTGTATATGTGGTATGTCAATATGTATGTAGGGTATCAACATTTTGTTTTAATACAGGAAGTGTCAAGTGTTTTCATGGAACTGATTTTGTAATACTGGAAATAAAGAGAAAGAGGCTTTCAAAAGTATCAGCAGACGTTTGGTGAACTTGTTCCAAGTAAAGAATTATGATTAATAGGAAAAACCTAATCTGAAATCATGTGTATTAGTACCTACATTTGTCTAGACACATTGTTAATAGTTTGCTTTCTACATTTTCATAAATTAACATTCACTTTGTTTAACTTGTCCGAATCACGCATATCCTGGCTGTCGTTTTTCGAGCTTTATTTAATCGATTTACTTATTGAAATCCCAAGGTCGAAGGCTCACTCTCTACCAGTTATAGCATGTTTTATTCTTAGTTGTGCTGGTTCACATGAATTTTCCTAAGTAATTTAGTGTTCAGAAGGTGCGCCCGTTGCCTGTGTGTGTGTGTGTGTCCTGTTAACGAGCACTAAATCAAGGTGCTATAAAGGTCAAGGCTTCGCCGTCGACATGTTCGTGCATATTTTATTGAAAACCCCAAACAGCTGTTGACTTTTCTCGTTTCTTCCATTTCTAGTCATCACACTTCCAACGACTAAATTGTGTTTAATAGTTTTGCAGACGTATACGCACCAATTGAAATTGTCTTAATTGCTTCGGCCACTTTTCATAATTCATATGCGTTCGTTTGCGTAAAATTCAATTGAGCTTTTCTATGGCAATTAAACAAAGTTACGTACAATCAAGATTTCCACAACTTGCTGCACTGCTGGCACGGCCAGACTCATCGCAGTTGCTCGCTTTTCTCTAATAATAAAAATTCTCGATAAGCGTTTGCGGCTGTGCTATGTTCACTTATCTAGACTCGCTTCAAGCAGTTGCTCGAAAATTTACAATTTTCCTACAATACTTACGAACTTTAAGATAGAGGATAATTGTTGTAGAGACGGTAGCATTATGCAATGGAAACGTGCAAAGTTGCTGTGCACACTAACTTTTCAACCTTTAAACGATCAACTGGGATAAGGCTCACTGCAGTGGCTGTTTAAACCATTCAAATCTGTTTGACACTGAAGCAGAAAAGTCATAATTACGGAATAAAATTACTTAATTCGAAAATATGGAATGCATTACAATAGCAGTTTAAAAGTTATAATTATAAGCAATGAGTGTCGTTGAAGTAGCAACATTCATTACAGTATTAATTGCAATAACTAATTCGTCAACGTATGAAGAGCGCTTTGCAACGTCACACATGTGCGTCAGTGCAATTTTCAGCGTAGAAACCTTCGGTATGGTGGTTTATATGGATGCAATGTATGCAATGTTAGTGTTGTTTTAAATGCAACCTGGTTTTCCATGATACAAAAATATATATTTAAATATTGTATAGCTTCCCAAGTAGTTTTTTCCATTGCAGCAGTTGCTGTGCTCTTTATTGCCGAGCACTAAACTTTTCCTCTACTGGTTCCTTGTCAGTCTAATATTGATTGTAGTAGTGTAATAATAATCATAATTAATGGTTACGACTAACTTATATTGTTGTAGGCATGTAATAATAATAATTGACTGGGACGACAGCCCGCGGGTGGAGGGACCTACAGTTTTATGCCGGTTCCGAACGGCAGGTTGGGAGCTTTTTTCATAACCAATTTTTACTCTCAGAGGTTTGCCATTTCCAGCTGAGAGGACACCGAAAGAGAAAACGAGTTTTCCCGTTATTTTTTTAGGTGTTATTACAGGCAGTATTTGAACCTGGGTCGCTGCCTTCGACTCGCGGTCCAACGCACTAACCAACTGAGCCACGGCGGCTGCCGTAGGCATGTGTAGGACCTAAAACAGCAGCAAAGTTATCTCAAAGTCCATTGAGACAGAAACAACATCAACTCTTACAAGTCCTTACAACCACACACCAATTTCTTCTACAAGTACAAGTAAATAGTAACACCCTGTATTTCTCAAGTTTCATTCAATAAACAAACCTAGGGAGCGCTGAAGGCAACAGGATTTGCTGCGCTTATATTTTTGTCGCTCTACAGAATTTCTCCAGATGAGATCCATCATGGATCATCCATGATTGATGTTCTGACGGGTCACAGTTTAGTGGGCACCCACGCAGGAAGGTTGGCTTTGCTTAGAAATATTTTGTATGGACTGCATAGGTAGGTAGGTAGGTGTGGCTGCTCCAGCAGGACAGTTACATAGTAAGTGAGGTATATTTTCTTCCTCCTCCTCGTCCAAACAGCTGCGACAGAAGTCGTTCGAAAACAGCCCCATCCTTTTTGCATGGGTGCCGATTAGGCAGTGACCCGTAAGGACACCGATCATGGTTCTGATCTGGGCTCTGTTTAATGAGAGGAGTTCTTTAGAACGTCGAAGATTTAAGGTTGGCCAAAGTTGGCGCGCAAGGAGGCTTGTGCTGCCTTCAACCCATCTTAAAATTGTATCGTGTATAGAGCGCGCATGGGTACGAAGCTTACATGTTAAAAGAGGGACTCCGAGCGTGGTCATCTCTTGGCGTAACTGCTCAGTAGTACCATGTCTCGCGAGCTCGTCCGCTCTACAGTTCCCTGGAATATCCCTGTGACCTGGAACCCAGCACAGGCGAATTTGAAGCTGCTTGGCAGTCTCGTTGAGAGATTTGCTGCAGCTAAGAACAGTCGTTGATGTTATTTCGATCGCATCCAGAGCTCTAAGAGCTGATTGGCTGTCCGATAGTATCAGGATACCAGTCACCGATATCCTGTTTACCCTGAGCTAATCAGAGGCTGCGCAGATTGCTGTGACCTCGCCTGAAAGACACTACAGTAATCTGGCAGCCGGAGCTTTAAGTTATGGACTCATAGAGAAAGAAAATTCACTTCACCCGCCTGCATTGTCTAGAAGAAAGAAGATTCATCTGGGCAGCTTCTTTTTTGATAATAATAATAAATAATCTAGGACGTTTTAGTCCAATCGGACTATTCACATTCTACTAGGCTTTGTGAGAAGCTCAAACTGGATCAATGACTGAGCCAACTTAAGCTCGATTGATGGTGGTACCACAATGGGCTTTTATAGCCTAAGTAGGCTTTGTCTTGGGGGCCACTCCTCCCTACCTACCTAGGAAATTCCCTTAGTAATGTATTGTTCAATAATATTTGGACAATTATTTGATTGCTTTCTATATCGTATTCCCAGTCTTAATGTATTGTTTTCGAATAACAGCTTCGTCTTCTCCAATTGATCCCACTTTCCAGTTCCTGTTATTCCCTCTTTGTAGGATAGCACCTACTTTCCCATAGGTTACTCCGTTCTCTGAGACTTCATTATCGATACAAACTGCATAGCTTTGTGTATTGTAAACCGTAGTAAGCGCATATAACTGACACGACAGTATTAAAAGCACCTGGTACCCGAGACTTCAAACATAAATTGAAAGTACAGTGGTGTCTAGATATAGTGAACTAATTATTGCAAGGCCTGTTCACTGTATTGAGGTTGTTCACTATTTTGCTCAAAATACACTTTTTGTTTTTTGCTTGAATATTTTCCCTATTTAGAGGCTCGATGTCAAAATTTGGGTGTTCACTATATCGAGGTGTTCACTATATAGGGGGTTCACTATACCCAGACACGACTGTAGTTTTAGTTTTATATCAACTTAGAATGGCCGGTTAGGAACTTTTCCTAGATTCTTTTAGAGATCATGAAGGGTCTCGAAACGGAGCTCAAAACTTATCTGATGCAACACACTAATCACTGAATCATCGTTTTCGAATTTGCTGTAATTGTTATATATTTTTTATTGTTCATGCTTTTCTTTCATACAATTGTTACGTACGTTTTACAGCCAAGTGTTTCATTGTGGAATTCTCAATTAAGCAGAAATATTTAAATGGCGATTAAATGCTCAGTTCGTGTAACTCAAAGTGCAAGTAAATAGAAGAGCGTGTCAGAAAGTCGAACTCAAGCCGACAACCTGTTATCTGCGGCCATGAAGTCATTGAAAATATTGATTTGATGCATTAGTCATTGGACAACAAAGCAATACGCTCGAACAGCACAACAAACAGTTGTCCAGTAGCCTCTGTTATGATGAATTCTAAGCAGCATTTTTCAGCTTCTCGGCTGCATAATCTGGCTCGCTTTGGTCATCGTTTTCTGTGCCATTTCGCCGGCCATCGCTTAATTGAAACGTTCTGTTGCTTGACACTTTGCCCACAAATCAACTGATAGCCGTCGCACACCGAGCCAATCTGCCTCGAGGAACACCAAGTTGCCGCCGCGCCGTGTCGTCGCTCCTCGTACCTTCGACAAATATGCAAATGTTCAAAAATGTTCAGGCTTAATCAGAAAATGGCGCGAAACTTGTGCGCGCGTATCGCTTCCACTTGTGCGCCGAGTGCATCCGTCTGGGCGTGTGGCTGCAGTTAGCGGCGAGTGTCATTTCTCGCGGTGCACGTAACCACTTCTCGTTCATAGATTATTTCATTATGCGCTAAATCGTGCTTACGTGTGGAAATCGCGTTGTGGAATTCGGTCTGCGCTGTTGGCAGAAGCGGCGCGCGCACAGGAAGAAAGCGTTTACCCAGCGTTTCGTTTTGTTGCGTTCGTTTGTTTGAGCACTTTGCCGCCAACGATTTTTCTTTACACATACTTTGATTTCATTCATGGATGCATTAGCATGCATTGAAAAAATTAGCACAGGAAATGGCGTTTGCCGTTGATAGGCTCTCGAAATGTTGTCGACGGCGGTGGCGGGGAGGGAGGATTGTCGATTCTTATCTGTGGTGAGAGCAGATAAAACGGCAAAGTGTGTTTGCTGTTGGACAAAAGAAAACACAAATAACTGATAAACAATTTCAACGGAAATCAGAACTTTGGCAAACACTGCGTTTCAAAGGTTCCAAAACTGGAATAGTTTTGCATAAATTAGAAACATGCCGCATGAAGTTTGTTAACAGTATGAAAAAACATACATTTGCAGTTCATTTTAATGCTTTAAGCAATCATCTCGAGTTCAAGTTTTCAACTTGTGCACTTTGACTTATGTTTTTTTAAAAAAAAAAGTGGAATGAACTTCCGATCGACGCGCAAGATCGCCTTGGCAAAGGAATGTCACGTTCAACGCAAAACAGTTTCAAGCACTTTACGCAGTTTTCTTTGCTTTTATTTGGCTTTTGGCCATTTGACAAAAGTTTATATGTGTGTGTGTAAGAAGCGTCGAGTGCTCGAATGTGAGCACGCATTGTTTTCTTATTTGCTGTCGTTCTTGTTTGCTGGCGGTTTATGCTCTTCCGTTGCTGCTGAAAAGTATCACAACAATGTCGAAATCACTGCTGCTGCTGCTGATCGTGCGTTCGTTAACCTTTGATTAATGAACTTGTTCTGGTCAGCAGCGGTTTGGTTGGGCTGTTGCGGTTTTGTTTGTCGGTCAGGGAAAAGTGCCGCAACGAACGTTAGCGAACACAGAAATGCTTCCATTCAGTGAACTACACTCCCGTTTGTTCGCTTCGATTGGCTTTGAGTCTCTTGTCTGATTTCCAATCTTATGGCCAGCCGAGTTTATGTAAGTTTTCCAGCTTGTCGCTGTTGCTTTCTCAGCGAGCTTCCGATTTGGTTTGCAGCATTTTGGATATTTAGCTGTCACATGTTTAGTATGACAGTGCTAAATAAACGCGAAGGTGATTCATGCAGCTTTTGATCTTTTGTAGCTTTGATTTTGATTTTTTTGCAATACTTTCTTAATTGCTTGCAACCACTTGGCTTCGTTGCCCTCGATTGTCCAGCACCAAGTTCGCACCCAACTTTCGTTGTCCGCATATGCCGTCGAGAATTATCAGCGTTTTGTTTTCTTCTCTCGTTTTTTTGTCTCTCTTTTTGCTGGCCGATTTTCAGACAACGCCGATATATCATGTTGCCCGATGCTCGAGCAGCGCATAGTGAGCCTTGTGCATAGGTTGATTCGCCTGATAAGGCGCACCGACGATGGTGGTGACGCCAACGGCGATGTCGATGCCGCGCCAGCGAACAGCGACAGTCCACATGTAAGAATGCGTTGTCGAGTCTGTTGGTAGCAAACACACATTCAGATAGCGACTTATTTTTGGGCAAACGCGCAGCGATATGGCTTTCAAGGCCAGCACTTGTCGGTGCGAGGAGTGTGCGAGGAGCAGGGCGATCAATCGAAATGTTTGCTTGGTTGTTGTCTGGAGGCGTTATCAATTGCTATTGCTTTCGTATATGCTGAACATAGAGTTTAGATAATCCATTAGTAAGAGGTGGTAGCAATGTGTTTCATTGATGTCATCGCTTGACTGTGCTAGCAACTTGCAGGCTTTCCAACATATAACTTATCAATATTTGCTTGTGTGCGAGTTTAAAGCGGACCGCTTTCATCACTTGAAACCGTTACGCAATTCCATCTGCACGCCCAACATCAGGCATTGTAAAGCCGCCAACGGCCACCCAGCAAACGCGCGGCCCCACTGATAGCCAAACAGCGCTCAACACACAAAGCAAATCAATTGTAATCCAGCAATTGAGACTAAATAAATTGCTGTAAGAATTTTGCATACACTAAGCTTAAGTACGCTGCAGGCACTCGCGAACGCACTCGACTAGACAGCGACGGGCGCCCGCCCAACGCATAGCATGTCTTTAATTGCGGCCAATTGAGCGTTGTTGCCGGCCATGCCGCCTTCGCTGTGCGGCCTCAACCCAAGCAAAGGCCGCCAATGCGCGCTGACGTGCGGCCTTTTAAATAATTGGCGAGCTCCATGAGCAGCATGGCTGGCTGTCACCTGAGTGATCCTATTGTGTGCATCGCGCCGGCCATATGGAGAGCTCAGCTGCGTCTATTGTCTATTTTTAGGCGTAGCACATACAGTTCAAACACCTTTTAATTGATTTATTATTCACTCATACCTATTGTCTGTTGCACTTGTCTGAACGTTGTTGTCTCTTTGTTTGCAGGCGGCGCCTTCGAAGGCGTAATCGACGACCATGTGTCGCCGTTCGGCTACATGAAGGGAGAGGGCATTGACGCTGGATTTGGCGAAATGGACTGGATCTGCAGCAGAGAGAAGCCGCGCACAGATGTCATTTTCCAGAACCTTGGCCCCACAGAGGGTAAAATCTCAGGAGCAAGTAAGCTTAACCAACATACCTTCACATTCTTATATGCAAAATCTAATTTGTGATTTGTGATTTGATTCATTTGTAGCTGCCAAGCAAGAACTCATCAAGTCGAAACTGCCCAACTCGGTGCTGAGCAAAATCTGGAAACTGTCGGATGTCGACGGCGATGGCTTCCTGGATTCGGACGAATTCGCCTTGGCATTGCACTTAATCAATGTCAAACTGGATGGCAACGAACTGCCCAACGTGCTGCCCGACCACTTAGTGCCCCCGTCGAAACGCTGCTAATATTAACAGCAGTTCCGGAGTTGTATGGACTATGTTTTTTCATTTTCAAATGTTAAATCGATGCTGCTCCTTTGTCCTCTGCTAATTTCATCAGTGCGTTCGATTTGTGCGCCCCGCTGCACGAATGATGTCCTACACGCCAACCAATCAACTACACAACTGCGTACATATATTTGCTTATGTATACGTGTACAAATATCTGCCAGCGCATATGGTATTATAAGAAATATGCATGATTGTTACTTTATTTCGAACATCTTGAAAAGAAACGAAAAATCCAACTATTGTACGTAGACCCCTCCAAATTTATTCACAGAACTTGTTAAATGGGGGTTCGGCTTTGTCGCTGTAACTATGATGTTATTACTAAATGTAAAGCAAAATAATTTACATTAAACCCACACTCGTGAACTATGCTACCGAATATCATATAAATGTAACGAAAACATATTTTTTGGAGCTTCATATACACACAAATGTTTACTGTAAACGAAAAAATTGAAAAAATCTTTAGATGAATATACATTAACAACCCCAAAAATATTTGTTCGGCTATTGTTTTACTTGCATTTGATAAGAGAATTTGTTCAAATTTACTCACACCACTGAAAGTGAATGTATGCAACACTGCAAAAAATGTTATTTGACTTTTTCAATATAGAAGAGCATACAATATTTTGTTAACGTCAACGCCGCACACATGAACCACACAAATCACTCGCAACGCTTTGAGCAAACAAAAATTATCTGAATGAGTGACGTAGCATACATTTAGGTTAATGTTTGAAACCTTTCGCAGCTTCCATTCTTTTGGGTCCCCTTGGCACCTTACACTGCAATGTTCCCTTTAGTTGTGCAATGTTTTCCACATTTTTTAAATGCAATATTTTTGATCACGATATTTTGTGCAGAAATAATTGAATGCATATGATTGCCTTAAATCAATTGGTTTACTATAAATTATTTAGATAAATCAATAACATGAAGATACAATTAAAATACATACATAGTTATATACATATATGTATGAAATTTTGTATAGAATTAAAATAAAGCGAATGAAACTTTTTCAAAAACCAAAAGTGAATATGTTTTTCAATGTAAAATGTAATAAGGTAATTGAAGAAAAACTTTGTTTAGATTAGTTTAAGAGTGGCTGAACATTACTCCTCGCATAGAATAGAGGAATCATGTGCTACCAGTCCAACGATTCGTTGGTTAAGTGTATTGGGAAAGATTCATCGATATCGACATTCATCGGTATCGCTAATTCAAAGACAACTGCAAATAGGCTTCCCAACTATTAAAACGGTTTAGGGAGGACAAAATTTGGCTTCAGGAGGACTTTATATGGGAACTACTTTGTTTCCTTCAATATTTCACCATGTTTGTAGAAAATACAACTGTAAATAGAGAAAACCTAAAAGCACATGTAAATTTTAACTTTTTAACCACTTTAAAAAAGAAAACAAAACGCATATTTGTGCGATTGTAATCAACAATATCAAACAACATATTCAATATCAACATGCACTTGCATTTGTATTGTCAGCACTTAGGCACACAATATTTTTTATTGACTGGCACGACAGCCCGCTTACGCGAGACTAAGGCCTAGCTTCCCGCAACTACCCGTGTTGTGCGTGTGAATTTGTACGCGGGTGGAAGGGACCTACAGTTTTATGCCGGTTCCGAACGGCAGGTTGGGAGCTTTTTCATAAGCAATTTTTACTCTCAGAGGTTTGCCATTTCCAGCTGAGAGGACAGCCACCGAAAGAGAAAACGAGTTTTCCCGTTATTTTTTTAGGTGTTATTACAGGCAGTATTTGAACCTGAGGTTGCTGCCTGCGACTCGCGGTCCAACGCACTAACCAACTGAGCCACGGCGGCTATTTTTTATTTTTAAATCTAATTTTTCCAGAGCGGCCTTAATCATGTTGAACAGCTGACTCATCCGGATTTTCAACGAAGTCTATAATTTTATTTTGAATGTACAAAGCAGCGTCGAAATATTGAAAACAAATTGGAAACATTTTCCTCATTAATTAAGTTGCCAGACTTGAATAAAAAAAAAAAAAATTGAAATTTAATTTGAGCTTGAGGAGGACTTTTTGGCCTTTGAGGAGGACGGAGGACATTTTCTGTTCAAGGAGGACTGTCCTCCTCAAAGGAGGACGGTTGGGAAGCGACAGTGGACAACCCAGACCACACTTGGACCAGTTGCAAACGGAAAGCAGTATGAAGTTTTAACTGCGTATACGACAGTACTGGACAATGACATTGAACGCGTTTTGAGTTCACAATCATCACACTTTCGGCAGGACATCTCTTCTACAGTCTTAAGTTCTTAGTACCAATTAGTAAACTGCAGTCTATAGAGAAATACGATTTGTAGGTTAGGTTCAGTGCCTGCACTGGAAACCCTTACTTTTACTTGAAGGGCCACTTTCACTGTTTGGCATTTTTAGTAAAAGCTCAGGTCAAAACAATTTGGCTATTTTTGATGTGTTTACAAAGTCGTTGAACTGTCGTTAGCTTCGAATCCTGGACATTAGTGGCCAGAAACAAATTGTGTCTACGAATATTTTAAAGAAAACTACTTCGGAAAGTGTAGGTACAAGAAAGCCTATTGCAGACGTTTCAAAGACGAACTGCTGCAGCTGTGTCGAGGAGAGGACATAATGAAAAGCATAAAATCGATGCGATGTTTGGGTCATGCAATGCGTATGGAAGGATACAGCTTCCAAGAAGCTATGCTCACGTACCACCCCCAGTACCAAAAGTCCGAGAGAGACCAAGATCATAGTGGATTGACCAAATCATAGTGGACCAGCGGGATTACTGCTGCCAAAAATCGCGGCGCCAAAGGCAAAAAGGAATTGTGAATAGAGCCAACACTCACCATGAGCTGTGATTTGCTGCCTTATGATGGAGACATATCAATTTGTATTAGAGATCTATTTGAGCCAATTGAAATCTCCCTCAGAACTTAGTTCAAAGAAATAATTTTCAAAACGAGCTTTTCTAACGACCACCAAAGTGAATTCAAATTCTCAAAGCTTTTCGCTGAGTTTTTGTGCGCCTTAACTGTCAAAGGCTGCAAGCAAAAATCACCAACGAATGACATCGACATGGGCAAAACAAAACTCAACAACACAACAAAAGCAAACAAAGTGCTTGCAATCTAATCGCCAGAAACTCGCCGGCAGCGTCGCTAATGTCGATTTAATACTCAAACAACTAGCACTCAGTTTAGTCGTTAGCAGTCAGCCAACTTTAGCAGCAGGAAAAAACAACAGCGAAATGTCCGTAGCCACTTACGAAGAAGTCAAAGCTATATCCAACCAGAGCGACAAGTACTTGATCGACGTGCGAAATCCAGATGAGCTGGCAAAGACCGGCACCCTCCCGTGCAGCATCAACATTCCCAGTGAGTATGGGTGCAATCGTTCGCATTGAGCCATAGTGAAATTGAATTCTGCATTGAACAAAGTTCTAATGGTACCAGGTTTGGGATGTGTAGAGATCAGTGTTGTTCCAAGTCTTGTAGATGTGAGGTTATGTTTGGAAAACTTGGTTATCTGCAAAGCGTTTTATGTGATGACAAAAGTTACCAGTTGCATACCTCTGGTTTATTTACCTACAAACAAACATACACGTAATAATTTACTAATGGATTATACGAGTTTATATGATGGGCAGCAATTTCAGAGTTAATTAAACCAGCTCGCCAAGTCGACCGAGTGTGTTGGTCTTTCTAATACGTAAATAGTTTTCTTGGCAAAAGAAAGGTTCAGAAATGTTGATAATATTATTTGCTAGCAATTCAAGTGAATTTATTTATTTATTTAACAGGCCCACCTGGCCGCAATGAGCTCTTACAGTTGTTGAGCGTAAAGTCTTGGAAAGAAAAGATACATATTTATATTGTTGCTAACATAATTCACTATTTGTTGAGTTGATAAAATCGATTGATGCCATCACGACCGTTATTATGAGTTAAATATTTTGTTTTTAAATTTAAATAAAATATCAAAATTTCTAACTTCTCACTACTTTTCAACCCAACTGCTGGTTTGCAGAGGACTAATTACCAGACATGGGGGGTTTGCACTAAATTTAGTGACAGTGGTAAAAAGTACCGCTCAAAAAAAAATTGGTGGAAGAAAATTGCACTATCACAAAATAAACTAAGTGATTAGTGGAAAAAATTGAGCTATCACTAAATTTATGTTCACTTCCACTAAATAATCTTAATTATAATTAATAATTGACTGGCACGACAGCCCGCTTACCCGAGACTAAGGCCTAGCTTCCCGCAACTACCCGTGTTGTGCGTGTGAATTTGTACACGGGTTGGAGGGACCTACAGTTTCATGCCGGTTCCGAACGGCAGGTTGGGAGCTTTTTCATAAGCAATTTTTACTCTCAGAGGTTTGCCATTTCCAGCTGAGAGGACAGCCACCGAAAGAGAAAACGAGTTTTCCCGTTATTTTTTTTAGGTGTTATTACAGGCAGTATTTGAACCTGAGGTTGCTGCCTGCGACTCGCGGTCCAACGCACTAACCAACTGAGCCACGGCGGCTGCGATATAAATAATCTTAGTGATTAGTGGAAACAATTCAGCTATCACTAAATTTATTTAAATAAATAAAATCACTAAATAAACTTAGTGATTAGTGGAAAAAATTCAGCTATCACTAAATTTATTTAGTGGTAGTGAAAAGCATAGTGCATAGTGCATAGCATTACCATTAAATAAACACTAATAACGATATGTTCAAAATTATATGTTTTATTTAAACGACTTATTTGCTTTCATTAAGACCAGGCGTTCAAAATTGTCATCGGTGAGATTCCTTCTACGAGGATTATTCACATTCATTATTCAGATCAAACTTTCTACTGGGACAGAGGACGGAATCGTATTATATTATAATGAAATCACTAATTTTTTCAATACATTTTTCAAATTTTCAAACGAATAACTAATATGATAATTGTTAATTTCAATACGACACAGTCAGTGCCTTAAAATCCATTGTATAAATTGTACATATATTACTTAAACAAATACAATGAATTGTGAGTGCCCCTACTAAATTTGTGACAATATTGAAAGAGAGCGTCGATCACAATACGAATCAATAAAAAAGCAAACGAACGAAAATGTTAAAATGTGGAGGAATTTTCAACTGTCACTAACTCTATTTAGTGACAGTGGTAGAAAGTACCACTAAACAAATTAGTGGAAGAAAATTGCACTACCACTAAATAAAGATCAGATCAAAAAAATTCAGCTATCACTAAATGTATTTAGTGGTAGTGGAAAATATCCCAGCAGACCTCGTAGTGGTGTTGGATTTTAGTGCAACACCCCCATGTCTGCTAATTACTCTACGTTTTTGTTTATTTTTTAATAAACACTTTGCTTCGCTGAAAAGGTGTCGTATTTAAAAGTGAAACTCTCTATTAGTTCGCGACTTATAAACAGGATTTTTCATTCTGACAAGTTAGCATTTAAAGCGCTTTAACACAGTAACTCTTTTATTGTCTTCAAAAGAATCCCGTACCGTTCTAAAAAAGATATACAAATTTGTATTTATAGATTCCTAACTAAAATTTGTTGTCGCATTGTTGTGTTGATAACACTAGAAATTAAAATCGATATTTGTTTTAATTTTTCTATTTTGAGTTGTTAGTCAGTTCTTATTTATGTGATATGATGGACGCTACCAAATACAAACTATAAGGTTTTGATTTAAAGAATGAGTAGTGGGTTGGAAGTTATGTCATAATTCATATTTATCCAATTTATCGTAACTCATTAAGGGATCTTTCAAGTAATTATATACGTTTAAAAACACAATACATTTAAAATAGCGCTCTGTGAAAACACAATCCAGAAAACTCACTTCTACAATACATACAGAATATTCAATAACATACAAGAATATATGTGATGCATTATACAAATATTGATTAAAATATCCTAAATTATTATGGTGCTGTATTCCATTTTTTAGTGTTTAAAATATTTAGAATATCTTAAAAATGTAAAACATTTTCCGCTTGTTCAATGCGTAACTAATTTAAGTAGAGTTGAGTAAAGTTGGCCTGTTTGTTTTTTTTGTGCTTAATACTTGAGTAACTTTTATTAGATTAACTCTACTCATAAAACTTAGAATTCATTTTTGTTTTAAGCAGTGAACACAGCACCTAAAACCAAACATTTTAACGTTAAATTAAATGCAGATAGAATATTTAATGAAATATACATATATAGAGACTTCCAGATGTTCAGAAATGATATTTTCATTTGATTGGAGACTTCTTAAACATTTGTTAAATTCTTGTTTCAAGCTGTAAACGCAGTACCGAGAACCAACAAATTTAACAAACGTCAAAGTTGCTGCTGTTTGATTTTCGGTTTCCAAATGTTTGGAAATCATATTTTCATTTAATCATAGATTTCTTAAACATAGATTTGATTATTGTTTTAAGCTGTGAATACAGCACTGAAAAAAATACAATACAATATTCTCTTAAAAAATATCCACATTTCCAGATGTTCAGAAATTACATTTTCATTTAATCAAATCTTTATTATTTTTAACTAAAACTTTCCCATAATCAAACTTTCAATGAATTTTTTCACCAATTCGTTTTCTAGAATCTTCAGCTAAGGCAAACAACTCTAATTTAACACACATTAAGAAAATGTTTTAAAAACAACTCTACCTTCAAAGCGGTCATCTACTTACTTCACAACGACTTCCACTTTGGTCGAATTTGAACAAAACGTTCTCTCTTTTTAGGTTTTTCTTCAACACGTTTAACATCTGTGTGTGAATGTATTCTTTCCCTCTTTCTCCTCTCTTGACTTTCTACTTTCGTTCGACTAACATCTATGAGCAGCTTTGAACCAGCTTCGCTGCTCGGTTTTGCGTTGCCCACCACTACTGTTAGTCACCAACGCCGAAATTAGCCAAGTTAGAGCATCGGCAGAGGTCATTCACAAAAAAAAGTTATTTGAAAATAAAGGCCAACAATGTTGAGCTTGCGTGACTTGCAAGAAATTTCTTACCGATTGTTCACTACACGCGCACATAATTATGGCCACAATCTAATGTCAATTCATAAAACAATTAATGGCCAACAATAGAGCGACTAGTGCTGTATTGACTCATTTAAATAACTCACCAACGCCTTCCAATAAATTTTGTCAACAAACATTTCGGCTACCAAAATGAAACGATCGTCCGATGAAATTAATTATTTATTTACTTAATTAATTATTAATGTATAACTCTGGGCACATGACAAGTAAACTATGCAACTGGGTTGGGTAAATTCCATTTGCACGGCAACAAATGAAAGCGGTGTAAGTTGGCATTATTGATTGAGTCAGCCCGGTGCGTGTGACGTCTAAGCGATAAGTATCTCAATACCTCCAAACAAACATTACCGTAGTACAGAAAATTGTATTATCATGTAAATTTAGAAAGTGCTTTACAACGGTGCCTTTTTGTAACTGTTAAATTAATCAGATAGCCGCTTTGGCATCGATTTTCGATTTGTAAAAAATAATTCAATTCAGAGTAAACTCTTAGATAAGGCGGCAAATGATAGAAAAAGGCAAACGGTTTAATAGTAAATATCGCACCAGAAAACTTTAATCACGCACTGCTTTTATACTACAGTTCAACAAAGCTTTATTTGGGGAAAAATTTAAAAGAAATTTGGTAAAAATTTCTAAAGAAAAAATGGCAATACATCAAGCAGTCTCAAACATGTCAATGCAGACCTAAGCAAATCGTTCATACTTAAATTTTGTGATACAGTATACAAGGTCAGACCCTGATCTGAATACTTAGCGAGTAGTTTGTAAGACATAGTTTAACAATTTTCAAACCGTTAACGCAGCTTAGATAACAACTGAAACGCTCAACTCACTGCGAACTTCAAATGTTACTACTTATTGCTTTAATTGTTTACTGAATTTAATTTGATATCCTTTTATTTAGTGCCCCAGTTGGAAAGTGCTCTCAAGATGTCCGCCAACGACTTCAAGACAGCATTCAACCGTGACATGCCCAAAGCGGACGCGGTTATGATATTCTCCTGCTTGGCGGGCGGCCGTGCTAAGCGTGCCACCGACTTGGCGCAATCGCATGGCTTCAAAAAGTACGTCACAATAAATAGTTCTATGTTTAAAAACCATTAAAACTAATTGACTTTGGATGTTTCCCATTCTAGGGCCAAATGCTATTCCGGCTCTTGGACCGAGTGGGCCCAAAAGGAAGGCTTGTAAGCGCAGTGTACTCATGGCAACAAAACTATCGTATTTTTTTAAATAATTTCTTAATGTTTATTTAATTACTTAATTACTACTAATTTGGCTAGTTGTGAGAATACAGAATGAGTTAATAAATTCATGAATACCTAAATTGTTTTAAATGTGCAAATGCAAGAATATATAAACAAATATGAATTGAAATAACAACAAATTATGCAGAAAGTTACAATTTTATCTCCTTGAGCTCACCCCAGCTCTTTCCGACTTTCAATTTGACGCGCAATGGCACGTTCAGCTTGACACAGTTCTCCATTGTAACGCTCAGCACCTTGGCCACTTTTCTGGCCTTATCCTCAGGCAGCTCGAATACCAACTCGTCGTGCACGTGCAGCACTAAGCGCACTGCATGCTCCGTAATGCCCAGCTTATTGCGATACTTTTCAATATTTTTCTCCATGCGCAAAATAGCGCTTTTAGCTATGTCCGCAGCAGATCCCTGTATGGTTGAGTTGACAGCCTGACGCTCTGCCTGGCCTGCAGTAGAAAACAAAACTCAATTAAAACAAAATTTTCGAAAGTTCTATATTTGATGCGCACCTTTTAAATGCATTTCGCTACTGCTGATGTTCTCCAAGTAGCGCCGACGCCCGGTTATGGTTTCAATGTAGCCATGGTTGCGCGCAAATTTGACCACCTTTTCGGCGTAATGCCTATAAGATCAAAATAACAATAATCAAGAGCATAATAATGGCTTAATAGGTACGGCACCTTATGCCGGGATATGCAGCATGAAATTGCTCCGATATAAGATTCGCTTCCTGTTCTGTGCATTTGAGTGCCTCGGCCAGGCTGCGCATGCCCATTCCGTAAACAATGCCATAACAGATTTGCTTGGTGCCGTTGCGCAGCTGTTCGCTTACATCAGATTCGCTAATTTTGTTCCAGCGGGCTGCAATGGCAATAAAGATGTCCTTCTCGGTGTTCATAACTTGCAACAGCGCAGCGTCCTGTGGGGATAGCATTGTTAGTAACTACACAGTCATTGGAAAGAGAGTAAAATAAACCTGTGAGAGGTGCGATAAAATGCGCATTTCAAGCTGACAGAAGTCCGCCGAAAGCAAACAGCGCGCTGAATCGTTTGGATAAAAGGCACTGCGACAGGAAATGGTCACTTGGTTTGCACCTGTAAGTTCAGTCGATGTTTATAAGAATTTATTAAAAATAATAGTAATTTAATACTCACCGCCGAACTGCACATCAAAATCTTTGGCCACATTTTGTAGATTCGGTTCGGTCATGGAGATGCGGCCAGTTAGCGTAAAAGTGATGCTTTGGCCATGTATCCTAAAAACACCACTTTAACCTTGTGCATACTACATGATTGCGATAAATAAAAAGTGCACGAACCTATCTCGTTGGACGCATTTTAAAAGCGGCTGAATATTCTTCGACAAGGTGGTACTCACTTTCCGGTACGCTATGATCAGTTGCGATATAGGAGAGTCGATTTTTTCCAGAATTTGCCGCGAAGTGCAGACACGCCCGCTGGATTTGCGATGTAAGCCGAGCACCTGTGAATAGCAGCGTTCAGTGAGTTCATACAGAAAATATTTATAGAAATGTGCCGACTTTTGCGACCGCTGCAGAGGAGCCCAAATTGAAGCGTGCGCCATGCATTTCGTAAATTTTGTGCTCCAATTTTTTTGTAGTTTCAACCATTTGTTGGAATAGTTTGCGTAAAGCCGACTCGTTGGCAGGAAAACCAAACACTTCCATGGCACAGAGTGACAATTGCAGTGGCATTTCAAGTTCTGCAACAGTGAAGACAATGTTAAGCTTAATTGAATGAGTGTTATGCGTTTGCTCTCTTGCCTTTGAAAAATTTGTACAACTGCCCAGTGCCAATTCTTTCCAAATTCTCAATGATTCCTTTCAGCACGTGTACTGTAGCACAAGCTTCAACTGCGCACCTACCAAGTGAAAATTAAATATTGTATTTTTAATTTTTGCATTGGCAGAAGTACATATTTACCTAACCTTGGCGAAGATTGAACTTGCAGCATCCAGACCGAAACTGCTGTAGCCACGTCCACTACCGCACAACTGAACGATCCCAGTGCATTCGGGAGCAAATTGTTGGGTCTGCAAGTAGTTTAAATGATTCATACGAATGCTAATTATACATACATCAAATTTAATTACAAAATCCCTGCTCACCATTTGCTGAAAACTCATTGACTTTTCCGGTTGCAGCAGCCAATTGCCCACCTGTGGATCTTCTAAGCTGACACGAATCTCCTCCAGTGCCGGCATAGCTCTGCGCAATGTTTTCAGCTGTTCTTTAGCATCGAAAACAAGCAACGTGTGCGACTGTTCTCTCAGCAATATACGCAAGTATTTGCATTTTATTTCAGCCGACAGTCCCTTGCATGTGCCCTCGTCCTGCATATTCATGAAGTAGACAATATTTTCGCCAATGCAAAAAGCGCAGCCTGCCACGTAAGTAGTATCGTCGATTTGAAATTGCACCGACTGCAGCGAACCTTCGGGTTGTTCGCGGGAATGAACTTGATTGATAAGCAAATTGGCACCAATGAGCGGTTTGCGTTTGCTCTCCTGCTGTTGCAAGCCCAAACAGAAACCGAAACGTTTCACCGTCATGAGCTCTTTGAACGTGGCCTTGAACAGGTTTTGATCGCCGCAAATGTCTACAACTTGCAGACAGTTGAAACTTGAAGCATCAGTGTCCACCTTGGAACAGCTCAAAATGTGTGAGGTGTTCAGCTTGATGGGATCCTTAATGAGTGAGTTTTCTACAGATATGTCCGATACTTCAATTGAGCTGGAGGCGAGCGGTGTCGCAGCAGACACTTGAGCCGATATTTGCTGCGTTGTACCGTTCGCACTTCTTGCGGCTGGTTTGCAAGCGGAGCGCAGTAGACGTGCGGCTTGTGTAGTCTTAATGCATGAGGCTGAACCAACGTAGTGCTCCTGCGAATTTGGCACCTCATCGCTGCTTTTATTTAGCGCAATTTTGGCCGTTTCCTGGGATAGTTCTGCCACATCGTCGTATATTTTCTCTGCTGCATTTAGTGCTGCATTTATGCCCGTGTTCAGCTCAAAGGACTCGTCCAGCATTAGTTCGTCCATGCAGTTGCTGATGTTAACATCCGACTTGGCCGCATGCGATTCTGAGTGTTGTGGAGCATTTTGCAAGTCCGACTTAGCCGAATGTGATCCATTTGGCAGATGGATGTTGGGGACCTTGTGGTTGCGCGGACTACGTCGTGGTTTGTGCAGCACTTTAGCCGGCGATGTTGGATGCTGTAATGTTTTTGGCGTGATTTGATTCTCGTGTGGATATGTTGCTTGGTTTTTAGTTGCTGCTTTACTTGGAAGTGGAGTGTTGGGAGCACTGGCTTTTGGAGAGCATCTTTGTGGGTATCTCTTTGAGTTTTCTGCACCTTTACCTGCGTGTTTCACTGATTCAGTGTTTTCTTTACTATTTTCTTTATTGGCATCAGCTTTATTTGTTTTATTATTTTTAATATTGTATTCTGACGGTGCAGCTCCTTTAAATGCGTCTTCACGCTTTATTGAAACTATATCCATTCTACTACTATTTCTTTTTAAATCTTTCAACATGTCTTTAGGCTGCACTTTTGATTTTGCATTATCTTCCATGGTAGGTTGTACAATTTTGGTGTCATTTTTTCCCACCAATTTTGCGGCAGCATTGCTTTTATCTCTATGATTAATCTTAGTTTTATTTTGTACCGAATGCTCCACAGGAAGTACTTCCATAACATTGCTTTGTCGCAAAACTTTCATAGCTTCTTTGCTTGTGCATGGCTTCTCCTCCTCCTGTTCCACCTTTTGAACTTTGGGAGGACTCGATTCGCCAGCACTCCCATTAACTTTATCCTTCGATTTACGCTTCCTCTTGTTCTTTTCCTCTGACCCTTCAAAGGACATGTGCACTTCACTATTTTCTGACACAGTTGTTTGAGTCCATTTTATTGCGCCCACGCCGATTTCGTACTGCACAAATTTTCGCGCCTCCTGCACAAGCAGTTTGGCTGCTTCGGCCGCGGATAATCCCGCTTTGCCAGTGATGAAGTAGTTGCGCTCCGAATTGCGTTGCTCAGCCTCGTAGGCATTTTCGTGCTCGCCTTGTTTGGCGGTATCAAAGTTCAACGCGTTGTATAGCACCTTTTCCACCTCGAAAACATCAGTATTTGCCAACTCCACCAGTGACGTGATGCCCGCATCAAACAGTGAACGCGCACGTTTGTGGCTCAGCTCCGGCAGGCGCATCAGATCGATTAAATCGCGATGTATACCAAAGTAGAGGCGTTCCTTGAATTGCGCCACAACGAGTGATAGTGTGGGCCACTGCAGTAAGTTGCAAAACGCCGTTACAATGCCGGCGAAGGTGGAAGCCATTTGCTGCAGACCCTGCAACATGCCACGGCTGCATTTGTACTTGCTGGCTACTACATTTATCGGCGTCTCGTTAACCAGCTCTTGCAGCGCCAATGCGGTGTAGAATCTGTAAAAACAAAAACACATTTAAATGGCTTCAATTCGGGTTTCTCGTAGAACATACCTCTTATGTATTTGTATTAGCTTGTAGTCCAGCTTGGTCTGGCCGCGCATAGCGCGCACCAAAAATGACTCCTTCACGCCTACCAGCTCGCCTACGCGCTTCATGGCCGGCGTCAGCTTTTCCCATAGGTCGAGAAACAGCAGCCAGTCCAAGTCCTGTAGTTGATAACACACTGAATATGGAGTTACCAAGTACACGGCATGCAGTTCCGACTCGAGCACGAAACAACGGCGCGACCGCTGCAGTTCAGAGAACAGTATAAGACCGTCGGCAGGGGGCATGGAAGCAGCTGCAATTGTGATTTTAGCTACAAAACATAATTTTGTCTCCACCAGTCAAACGCACCTAAACAAGCCATTCCCAAGCGCGTTGCTACATACAGCTCTTCTCTGGTCTCCTCATTCGTCTGCAGACGTACAAATTCATATTCTTTGAGGAAGTGCAAAGCGTCAGTGATGTATAACTGGTCGTTGTTGGAGTTGTCCTTGCCTTGCTCGCTCAGTTGTTTCTGCGCACTCAGTAGCGTGCAGTTGACAAAGTTTTCAATGTCGTCTCTGGTGGAAGCCACGCCGGATGAAATAACCTCGAGTAGTGCGCGTTTCAGGTGGGTCTACATGAAAGTTTTCGATAAACATTTTCATTTTTTGCTCATAGCACTATTGAGCATGCTTTATGTGCATAATCTATATGCTGCGTCTACTAATAACAATTTTACTGACACTGCTGTCCATTTCCAGGCAAGAGCTAATCGGCTGTAACTCAACTGTGACCAAGTCTCGACCAATGCGTGCATTGCTGTCGGCGCAAATGAGTATTGACTCGCCAAGAGTATCCTAAAATCAGCAAAATATTCATTATTAATGCATTCGTCTACAAAGTGCTTTGTGTAAATCGGTCAACAAACTTTGCCTGTGCGCCCTGCTCGCCCAATCATTTGCCGGTACGTCAGCGAACTCATTTGTTTGCCACCAAATAGCGGCGTGCGTATCAACACACGCCGCGCTGGCAGATTGACGCCAGAGCTCAGCGTGCTGGTGGCTACAATGATTTTCAGTGCGCCCGACTTGAAACTGGCTTCTACAATGTCGCGTTCCTCACTCGTCAGACCAGCGTGATGAAAGGCACATGCGTACGTAATGGTCTTCTCCAGCACGGTATCCAGACCTTGCAAACGAACTCAATTAGCTAAACACAAATGGGCCTGAACGTTAACGCACCTGTGGGTATGTCGCGCAACTGGCGCTTCACTTCGTTGATGGCTTCTCGATTGATGTGTGCGCGCAGCCGTTTACCCCAACTATCGCCTGCTTTACCCACACAGTGTATGGCGCCGGCCAGTTGAACTGCCAAATTTTCACACCAGTCCTTCGAAGGACAAAACACAACTACAGAGCAACCTTCGAGCAATGTCTCCATGCAAAGCTGCGCCACATGGTCACTGTCATTCGCGAGCACGGGAAACGGCTGCACCTCCCCAGCTGCTGGCTGTGTAACATCGCGCAGAAAACGCATATTGACGTCGTAGATCTTTGTGCCCACTTTGATCATTTCCTGCAACGCCACAGGCCGAAAGTCGGTTATGAAGAGTTCAGCGTCCAGCCAACGCTTCAGCAACTCAACATTGGCAAGCGTCGCGGACATGGTAATCACTTGAATCTGCAGCCCATACTTGCGCGACATGTACAGCACCTTGGCGAGTAGTAGTTCCAGTATGTAGCCGCGCCCGGGGTCCGATATCAAGTGAACCTCGTCCACAACCACAGTGCCAATGTCACCCAACTTGCCTTGTTCTAGCAGTCGATTTACAATCGAGTTGGCCTTTTCAATGGTGCAAATGGCAACGTTGATACTGTCGAAACCGCCCGGTGGTGTGTAGCCGCCAAAAAAGCCTTCCACTCTGTAACCAGCGGTGGTCAATAAGTCTTGGAGGTAGAACATCTTCTCGCGCACCACCGAAATAAAGGGCAGTATGAGAAGCACCTTCTTCCCACGTTCCAGCACCGTCTTCAACAGCAGAATCTCGCTAACCAACGACTTGCCGGCCGATGTGGGCGCTGAGTACACCAAATTACAATGTTCAAAAAGCACCTGTTGTGTAAATAATTAGGATCAATTGAACAATTAAGAAAGGATCAATCATATTTCAGTCATGCATCACCTTAGGATTGCTGAGGCACTGGATTTGCCAGTCGAACATTTTGACAACACCCTTTTTCTCGTATTCCTGCAGCACACTATGTGGCAGGTTCCAAGCAGAAACTCGCTTTAGAGATTCCAAGTCGGTGGGAAGTGTAGTGCGGTTGGGTGGGTTACATTGTGTGGATTGTGCCGCTACGTTGGCCTTCTGTATAATACTAGATTTAACGTCTAAATCACGTTGAGTTTGAGTTTTTATGCTCTCGTTCATACTGATGCATCCATTATTCTGCTCGGAAACAGCACACTCGCGCTGCACTTCGGCACGACTCTGTTGCATTACTTTAACCAGCTGTTCTGCCGCTTCGTCATTGAGTGCTGGACATATGAAGCTGGTGGCATCAAGAGCAGGAACGTCCTCCACTGTTACCTCTACCCGGTTTATTCCATTCATAACAGCATGGGATATCGCAGACAGAGGAAGCGAATCCTGCCACGAATCTGTTTCTATCTTTTCGGTTAAATGCTTTTCTATATCCATAATGTCCTTCAAATCTTCTGAAAGTATAGGCTTATCCAGATTAGCCGTGTCGTTCTCAACGGCTTGCGGCTCATCCACTTCTGTCTCCAGGGCGGCTGCAATTTGTGAGACACGCAGCACTGCTGAATTTTCCTTTTGTTTGCCTTCGTCTTCCATTGCGGCTGAAAATTCAAAGTCGCTGCGAAAGAGCTCCGTATAATTGTCCTCTGCCACCACTCTTGGCTTGGGCAGCGTCGAGTCCGATTTGCTCCTCCGGAACAAACGTCGCTGTTTGTCAGTCGCGCCGCAAGCATTGCTGGAATTGCCCGGCAGTCGATGTGAACGAGTTTTACTAAATATAGACATGCCACCGAATCCTCTCGTGCGCTCCTGAGTGGGTGACTCCTCGATTACATCAATGCCGCCATCTGCTCCGCGATCGGTATTCTGATTGCTGCTCTGGCATTCTCCCGCGCCGCTCACAGCCGGGCGATTAATTGCACGCCGCGCCTGGCTCTCCAGATTCAGCAGCGTGCTGTTGCCCATTTCGAACGACTGGGAAAATGCCATCGCAGTTCTTCAACACCATTAAATTAATTGCAGCAAACTATTTTTTGAAAAACTCTGTGCAGCAACCGCGCACCGCAAAACAGTGTTGTCTGCTTTTGGTTTTGGTGGTGTGGTGAGTAATGCGCATCCAATGTGGTGGTTTCATGTTCGCGGCTGCGAATATGGCAGCATTGCCAGCTTGGAATTGAGACAGTACTTAAATCATTTTAAGAAAAGATGTACGTATGTAAAACAAATGTAAATGAACTTAAATAAAAACATGTAAATGCCAACAAATTGTCAACGAAATTGTGCCGAAAAGAATTTGTAAATGAATTTAACAAAATAAGTTGGGCTTGAACACAATCAGGGTTGGCGCAAGTGACGACCGGTGACGACCACTCAGCTACTCGCGATTTATTCAATTGGGGATTGTTTCTATAGGAAATATCTTTACTGCCAGCGATTTGTTTCTGCTAAGACGATAGCCACATTAATACATATTTTTTTTAAATTATAATTACATATGTGTTGTTTGAGTTGGGGTTCAATGTACTAAGCCACGACGGCGGTAAATACCTAAACAAATTTTCTGTAACTGATGAACTCCATAGACGAACCATCAGACATCCCGACGAACACTTTTATGTATGTATGTGCGCTTAACTTCGGTGCTTTATTGGATTGAGCGAAGCCAAATGATCTTACACCTGTTGAAGACTGTACAGTGCATACCCATGTTAAGGAATTCATAGAAAAATAAAATTAAAAAATTCATTCACACACCGAGGTATTGACTTCAAATGACATCAGTATTATTTTGAAAATTTTCCGTTCATAGTAATTCTCCAGCGAATATATTGAAATGAGCCTGAAAAAGAACGGTGACCGTCGTTACAATCTTTTCCAAATTTTTCAACAGATTCATAACAAGAAATTCCAAGTTCCAATGCGTTTGCTCAACGAAAACGGTATAACTTTACGTGAACAATCGAAACGTATGAACCGTCTGAGAGGTCTAGCGGCACCGAAGGTGCGTCCCGAACAAAAGCCGAATGAGTGGTCGCTGACACCGGCACTGAAGCGCTATAAGCCGACGCAAAGAATCGAGGAACTATCGCAACCGGTGCAGCGAGGTATAGGGAAAATCTATCAGACGTACACGCGCCATATATCACCCAAAGCCCTCAAATACAAGCGTAAGTCGAAATCGGTCAAGCGTTCGGACCGCTGTGGACTACACTATTCGCAACTTTTCTTCGTCTAGCATCGCAGCGAATTTTACAGCTGGCGATACCACCCGAAAAGTTTCCTGAGGATAGAGACCGCAAGAGCGATCCGTACAGCGTTCCCATACGGGCACTGCGAGCGCGAACCACACGCCGCATCACAGAACTGGCACAGCCCAAGGAGCGCAGAAAAGAGCGCAAAAAGCGCCGCAGCAATCCTTTCTCTGTGCCCAAGTCTGCGTTGAGGGCGAAACCATCGCTCCGAATACTTGAATTGGCGCAACCAAGAGGGTCCACGACCAATGCGCATTTAGGTATATCAGAGCAGTGGTGGCGCGGGAAGCCTTAGCCACTAGACGGCAGTGGGCTGCTTCGATTTCGATTAGAATGTCGCTATTCATACACAGACAAACTAGAGTTGTGCGCATCCACGAAATTATCCGTGCTCCTCGTGAGCATTTTCGATTTTCGCATTTCAAATGACATGCCGCAGAAGATATGAAAGTTACTCTTTGTCCTCCACCTTACACATCCATTGATTCCATACCCGAACGGCGTAGCCGGTAGCCGGCGACGTTGGTATTGGAATATCACGTTGACGCAATTATCACGTTGTGTAAATGTCCTACACGTGTGTACTTTTACAGTGTACCGTTTCAATATTATTGTTGTAAGTCATTTGTTAAATAAATTAAAGCAATGTACGGAAACACGTTGAATTGTGATTTTCAATTGTAAAAGAAATATTGACTAATCGACTACTTAGTCCGATAATGGTTTCTCTGCCAACTGGGATGTATTGAGTGCAGTGGAGTACACAACTTTTGAGCTTAATACCACTTCAATCATACTTGCCGCACACAATTTTTGTAAAAAACAGATGCTTAGGAGGGTTTGAATCCCCAAATCCCGAAGCAGATAACTTGTGTTTGAAAATACTTCCGGCGGAAATCCTGGACTCTCGCCTTCTTGAGAAAAACAAGGAAAATGGTGAGCTCATCCAATTAGCTTAGCGTGTAAACGAACTCACCCAACTTACTATACTCAGTGATATCGAAATGAGGCCAAAACTATGACTATGAAACTATAAGGCAGAAAGAACTCATACGGCACGATTGTTGCGTAGACACTTTCTATAGCACTATGACTTTGTGGGGTTCAAGTCACGCGAATATAAACTCGATACAGAATCCTGCCTTCTAACCTCTAAATCTAAAGTTCCATGTATAGTTCCAAGTTCCAATAATATTGACGTCATTGGGCGTAACAACCGAGATGTCACCGCTGTTTTGCGGCAATAGAAAGAGAATCTGTCAAAATGGGTCTGGTGGTAAATGAGGGCAAGACGAAGTCTAGACGCAGGGACTCGTAGCGGATAAGGTCTCACGTCGAGGCTGATAGGCATACTTTTGAAGTTGTCAAGCAATAATGTCAGCCTGGACATACAACGAAGGATTACTCTTGCCAATAGGTGCTACTATGGTCTCGGTAGGTAACTGAGTAGCAGAGACCTCTGTCGACCGACAAAACGTGGACTCTATAGGACGCTTATTCTGTTGCTGTCGGACTGGATACTGTCGCGTAGCGACACAACGACCCTTGGGGTGTTCGAGAGGAAGGTACTTCGCAAACTCTTCGGCCATGTTCGTATTGGCGAGGAATTGAATGTCGAATTTTTAACTTGAGTGCCGCTACAGTGTGGCCTAACCCCACGGTGCTTTACCGACCCAAAATGGAGTTTAGCTCGCACCTCTGGGCGGGGGCTTCAAAAACCCATTTGGAGCTCCTCGATCGGGTGCAAACCGTGCGATTAAACTTATAGGGGACAGTAGGGCATCCAGCTCTATTGAATCTTTGGAGCATCGTCGAAACGTGGCGTGTGTGGTGTTATTTTACCGATACTTTTTCGGTAATTGCTCAGTGGAGATGAGCAGCTTGATGCCATCACTCCGGGTATACCCCCGGGCAACCCGTTTGAACACTGGCTCCGATGCATTCCACGTCGAAACGATGTTCCAGCGCACTACGCACTACAGAGAAAGTTCGTTTCTGGCCCGTACAGCGCGGTTGTGGAATGGTCTCCCTGCGGATATTTTCCCCAGCACTTATGATCTCGATGGATTCAAGGCAAGAGTCTACAACCACTTCACTCATAACCCTATCTCCTAACCTTTATATCCTTCCTGAACCAACGCAATGCTTCGCATTAATAGGGGTCATCCCCTGCGCGTTTGTTCGTGTTTAAAAAAAAAAAAAAAAGCACAGTGTATCAAAATTAAGCATTGATAAGCGCCCCGAGAGACTAGCTCCCGGTACCAATTGGGTTAATGTAAATGGACATTACCCCTCCTTGGTAGGGATCGAGGCCTATCTAAACCTCTGCCGTGCTATGGCTCCGGCACCCGGTTGTAAACGCAACTCCACGCCGAGACGAAACTCTACCCGCATTTGGGTGTTAAGCCACGCCACCACGGATCACCCCGAGGGGGCCATTCCCATAATCATTGGCGAGGAATATCGGATACGAACCAACAACGAGCTGTATGAGCTGTACTTATAAAGACATGGACGTAGCACAGCGAATTAACATCCAGCGGCTACGCTGGCTTGGCCATGTCTGCCGTATGGACGATGAAGCTCCGGAGAAAAAAGGTGTTCGATGCGGTAGTTGGAGGTCGACGGCGAAAAGGGAGGCCGTGTCTCCGGTGGAAGGACCCTGAGGAGGCCCTATCATCGCTTGATGTGACCAACTATAGAAGGCGCGTGCAAACCACAAGCGCTCTTCCGGCAGGCCGTAACCCGGTAACGGGTTGTTATGGCCAGCTAAGTAAGAAAGTCTCACATCTAACCTAACATACTAAGAAGAATACGCTTTCGTTTCCTGGGACAACAGCTCCTGAGTTGCCTAGCGGATCTAAAGAAAACGTAACTTTTAAAATTAACACTTTTCGAAAGAAAGCGAATAGGAATATAACTCTGCGTAGTAACCCAATGAACCTAAATGTCCAAGTGCCAGTGGAAGTAAAAAATGCACAAATAATACATTTAATTTTCATAATTTTTATTTTTAAATAAATTTATCATTACAGTATTAATAAAATACTGAGAGTATGCTCCAAGTTCACATTATTACAATAGGTAAGTAAGTATATTTTTGTTGTTCTGTTCTTGTTCTGGTTGTTGTTGTTGTTGTTTCTTCCTTTCCATTTCCATATCAATTATCCATTTGAGTTTGGATTTGTCTGAATTCAGTTGGGATTCGCTCCTACTATTTTAAATTTACAGTGTGTGTTGCTACTCCTTTCGGTGCGGTGTTTGGCCGCTTTACTTTATACACGTTTTCATTTGTTTAGTTGTGAAATATTCAGCAAATTTAGCAATAATTTTATTACTAACACAAAGTAATCAATAGATTTGTTTTTGGAATAAATACGCACACATAAAGAATGTCATGTTTTAATTAGCCTTAATTAGACATTTCGTCGCTCTTTGCTCTTCTCGTCTTCTACCATTCAAAAATTTTGCTAAATTACTCAATGACTTTTCAACGTATTCGTTCGGATTCTTGTTTTTTTCCGATAACTATGACAATTTTCAATTTTGAAAACCCACTTAGAATGCATTACAATTTCCGTGTTCGGCATTTATGAATCTCACTTAAATTTAGTTTTAGCTTTAATTTAAGCTTTAGATTTAATTTTCTTGTTAAGCACAAATCAAATCAAAATTTACAATATTCATGGCCCATGTTTGATTTTGATTCGGTTTCTGTGTAATTACTAAGCAATTTTCCAAAGCCATAATTTTTGTTGCATCTTAAATTTAACTATCGTATACGTCGTTTTGTGGTTCACTTTGGTTTTGCATATTTCCAAAAAATTACACAATTCTCATAGAAACTGGCTTCATTAAATTCCTCTAACAAAAGTCAATAAGTCGATTTCCTTTTAGTTTAGTTGTTTTCATAAGTTTTAGCATTTTGTTGTTGTTGTTGTTAATTTTCATATACCAAAATTGATCATTTATGTACAAAACTAGTTTTAGTTTCCCGTTGGGGGTGTTTGCCTGCCGTACACTCGTTCCAAACCGAAAAGAAGTGCCGACTCGAAGGTGCGCACTCGAAACACGTCCACACTCTTCCCGTCGGTTTCTGTTTCCTCTGTTTTCGGTTTCTTGCTTTGCTCAGATTTGCGCTCCTTTTGCCGTAAAATAGCAAAGTGGATATGGTTAAGTGAGTTTTGTTTTTGTTGTTGCTGTAGTGCCATTACTGCCTTTGCTATGTCCCCGCTTTAAAGAACTCGAAATATAATTTTGGTCCCTGAAGATGTTTTGAGTTTAGATAAGAATCCTACTTATTGTTAATGTGGTAATTTATGCAGTCGGTATGCTATTTTCTACGCGCTTGCGCCTCTTCTTCTTCTTCTTCTTTGTCTTCTACTTCTTCTTCGGATTCTCCTAGTAGTTTTTTCCAGAGCATTAAGTGGGTTATTGGAGCGTCTGATGCTCAGTCCAACGTGTCGATAAACTATATCTGACAAATCTTGTAATAAAGACCAAACGAAGCTGAGATTTCGAAACATGACAAAGTCAAAATGATAACACAAACTCAAGCTTGAAATTCACGTTTGATATTAGTTAGTTTACGAGTTATTTGCATTGCACATACATGAATAGTAGTGCGGTTTTTTGCGCTTCTCATTGTTACTATTGTTGTTGTTGTTGTTGTTGGTATTGTTCGGCGGCCAATGTTTTGAATGTGAAAATGGAGCAAATAGTGACAATGTTAGGATCGCTTCTAAACGATTCGCTGTCGAGCTGTTTGGTGCACACTTTTCGAGATCTTATCATCTAAATATATACATATATACTGATAATTTTTTTTTAATATTTGCAAGAATAACAAACTCAGTAAATAACAGCCTACCAGTCTAACAGCCAGAGTGTCGTTTTGGAAGTCTGGAGCAGTCATTGGTCCCCAACAATAGTTACTTTGATATTGGAAGAGAAGGCCACTTTATGTTAAGTAACCAACCCCATAACTAGTCATCTCCCTGGATGGATGCGGGATTCCAACGCTATCCCCTTATGAAACGGACAATACCGCTGATGCTGATGATTGACAGCCAGACCAAGACAACCAGAAGAAGGACTCACTTCAGTAGAGAAAGGGACCTACAGTTTTTAAGCCAATTCCGTATGAAAAGAGACTAGAACAGAGAGTTACCTTCTTTGCCACTGTCCGGCTCTATCTAGTCGAAGATGGAAATCCCTAGGCTCTTCCGTCTTCGACAACTTTAATAACCTCAGTTCAGTTAACATCAAAAACTAGATTGAGTTCATTGACAATTCAAAATGGCTTGACAGACCATCAACTTGTGGTATCACAACGGGCCCATTTCGCGGCCTAAGTGTGTCTTTCGGCAAGTCCCATGCTCAGACAGCCACCTTTACCTAACCGCCTTTTCATAGGCAATTTCACTCTTAGAATTTTAACATTTCCTGTTTAATTTTCATGTTTTAAAAGTTAGCTACTACGGAAATTCGAACGTCATTACGAATTCATGAATCAAAATGTTTAACCACTTTTAACTCATCCCAATCCTGATATAGGCAAGAAACTGGAGGTCTTCTTCTTCTAAACTTTCTTCTTCAAGATGGTTGTACGTCCAATACTATCATACGGAGCTCTGGTCTGGTGGAAGGCCTTCAGGAGGGAGGCTTCATCACCAAGCTCGGTAGGCTACAAAGAACAGCTTGTGCTGGAACCACGTGAGCAATCAGATCCTGCCCTGCAGAGGCGTTCAACGTGCTGACGCACCTGCTCCCAATTGATCTGCATATCATGAAAACCGCAACCCTTAGTGTTCTTAGGCTGAAAGAAACAGGTTGCTGGAAAGACAGACCGTACGGCCACGACCGCGACTACGGATTACACAATTCCCGGCATTATCTTCGGGAAAAACTATGATATCCGCACCCCGTCCCGTCTGGAATGGAAGAGGGGAAACATCGTAAATAACTTAGGAATCACAATCTACACTGACGGCTCCAAGATGGAATGCGGAGTAGGATCAGGAGTCTTCTCCGAACATCTGAAGCTAAGTGTATCTTTCCGACTCCCAAACACAGCAAGCGTTTTCCAGGCGGAAGTGCTTGCTATTAGAGAAGCGTGCAGGATGGCACTGGCTGATACATCCTAGAAAAGCCACATCACTATACTTTCCGACAGCCTATCCACGATTAAGGCATTGGACTCGTCGATTCTATCGTCAAAACTAGTGCGGGAATGCAGGAAGATCCTCACAGAGCTAGCTCATCGGTTTCAAGTTACCCTGATATGGGTGCCAGGGCACAATAACATTGACGGGAACGAACGAGCCGATGAACTGGCTCGAAGAGGCTCCGCTCTTGATGAGAGTGAGGCGCTGACGGTTCTCGTCCCACTTGGCTCTATCCAGAACGAGGTCTCCAAGGACTTCTTCGCCAAGGCTAACACTAGATGGCAGAGGATGGAATCCTGTAAAATCAGTAGATCACTATGGCCAGCATATGACAAGAACAAGACGCGGAGCTCTTGAACAAAGGCCGACGGGATGTGGAAAGACTAACGGCAGCCATCACTGGCCACTGGCCCATTGGAGAGCACGCGGCAAAAATGGGGATTCCATACAATATCAGCTGTCACAGCTGTGAAAATCCGGATGAGAAGGAAACCGTCCATCATTACCTCTGCGCATGTCCGGCCTTGTCAAGAAGGAGATGGAAAACGATGGGAAGACCAACATTCCAGAATTTCGAAGAGATAGCGAAGTGCACCATACACTCGCTACTCTCTTTCATCAACCTCACGGACTGGATTTAGGGTATATATTGTAAAGGGTCCAGAAGACAAAACATCAGTATACCGTAAAGTACCTATCGGGAATAGTGGTATCAAAACGGCGCTAACGCGCTAATTGGATGTTCATGTTGGATGCAACATCGCCATTTTAACCAACCAAACTTTCTTCTTTTTCTGACCTTACGTCCTTTTAAAAATTTTCTTAACGTTCAAAATAGAAAATTTAGTCAATATTCTTCTTTAATTTGATACCCACGTAGTCTTCATTGGACAAGTGCAATTATTTAATTATATTTTTTGAAATGTACATATCCCCTAGAATTTTAAAGTCCTTTATGTCCTTGTCATAGGATCAGAAAATGAAACCCTTATCTCTGCTTTCACGCGAATTTTAACTTTTGTATGATTCTCGACAAAAGTGGTTTTTTATTGCATCGTGTTGCATATAAAAAATGGGAATTAAAAAAAAAACGAATTTTCTTCAAATTTCACTATGACCTTGAAAAGTGTGCACCTCAGTTGTCAGCGTCGGTTCTCTAATGGCAAACCTAACACGGCCAATATTCACTTTGGACTATTGCTTTATATTTTGTTTGTTTGTTTGTTTGTTTGTTTGTATTAGTTATTGGTTATTGCTTATTGTTGTTGCTTTCAGTTGTGTGAGCTTAATTAATCGATTGATAAGTTGTGTTAATTGTGGCTATTGTTTATATTGTTTGAAGATTTTGTCATAAATATTTTCAATTGTTTTTGTTTTTTGTTTTCTTTTTTGCACAAATTTCCTCTTCAACTGCAAACGTTATGTTCAAATACAAAATAACAAAAACAAAAAAATGTTTTGAAAGTGGAAGAATGAAAATATATAAAGGAAACAAATATGTGTTTTCGTTTTAACTAAAATGTTTATTTATTAATCGAATATTCATATATTATGTATATAGTTTAAAAATTAAACATTATTATCAAATATATGTAAATCAGATAACGAAAAAGCGGAAAATAAAATCAAAATCAGATATTAATAAAAAAATAATAATCATAATAATAAACATAATGATCATAATAATCATAATCATAATAATAATGATAATGTTGTATAAGATACGAAGAAGGAAAACAAACATCCACGCTGTTAACTACAATTAAGGCGTTCTAAACAATACAAAAATGATTTCATCATTGTCAGCGTTCGCATTCGAAGCATTTTTTAAAAATTATAATATTTAATAATGTGTTGTTTTTTTTTGCGTACATATTTTTGTTTTGTTGCTATTTTGCATTACTAAAAGCTAAACATGTTTGCTTTGTTTGTTGTGGTTTTTTGTTTACGTTTTTTGCTGTTGCCGTTTTGTTGTTTTATTTAAAAATATGCATAATTTTGCTTAAACATAATTTATGTAAAATATTAGGTAAATAATATTCCAACTTAAGCATATATCCAAATATATATGTATATGTGTGAGTGTGTGTGTGTGTGTTTATGTGTATTTTGTTTGTTTGATAATTTACAAAAGTAAAAATTATTCCACTACCTTTACGCCTCGGCTTTGTTGTTGTTGTTGTTTTTTGTTTCGAATAGTTACAGACTTGCTAAATAATGCGAAGTTTTGTTAAAAGCAAAAAAAAGAATTCAAAATTCATAGCTCAAATGGCAAGCCGGCACAAAGTCGGGCTTTGCTATTTTGGAAAGAGAAGGAAAATGAGTGAACGAATGCGCAATTGTGGAGCTTCGAATTATTTGAAGCCAAAGTGGCGGCATTTTGTTGTTGCTGACGAACTTAACGCTGCAATGCTAATCTTAGTCGATGTGATGCCATTTTAAAATAAGATTAGTATTTCAGGGTTAAGGCAGCTCAAGCTTAAGTCACAACTGAAGCTCAAGTCGCGTTTAAGGCGTTTCAGGCGCTTTCTGTGTCTTTCACTCTTGAGATAAATTTGCGCCGCCTTTGACAAATCAGCACATTTCACTATCACTTTTAAAGCCGAAAATATTTACTGAAAATCCAACTGAGCTATGGATGTCTTTTTTTCGAAGCGTGTAAAATGCAAACGTCAGCTTTAGATTTTCTATTTCTTTTTTTGTTTTGTTTGTTTTTCTTACACAAGTTGCAGCTTAAGTTTTCTTTGTTTTGCTTATGTCAAGTGGTTATATTTTGTTTTTATTTGTTGTTGTTTTGGGAGGTTGTGTTTTTTGTGGTATTTGTATTTTATTTTGTATTGTTTTCTTGTTGTTGTTCTTGTCAATTTCCAGTTCCACCCGAAAAAATTCTAAATATTGTACTTGCATCAGTTGTATCGCTTAATTGTAAACATCTGTGTCGTGATTTATATGTATTGTATAAAATAAGAATTGAATAATCATAGAAACTTAGGCTCTAAAGCATTACGGACACTAAATATTTAATTATTCAATATGCATTTAGTTAATTAATCAAAATAATTATTGGTTTTGTATTTTGTATTTCAATTTGCAGTGTTTGCAGAAACTGTTCATTTTGACAATGGTTTCTGGTTTTATTGTAGTTTTTTGTGGTTGTTGTTGTTTTGTTTTTATTGTGTGTTTTATTTTTATTTTTTTAATTATTTGTTGTTGTTTGCAGTAAAAACGAGAAACATTTATTACGTTTTGTGGTAGCGATTGATTTTCTCTGTGTCTCTCTCGGTTGCTAAATATTTCTCTCTGTCTCTTTGTTTTACTTACTTTCTCGTTGTGTTTGTGACTTTGCAAATTTTAACGAAATGGAAAAGAATAACCAAAAGAACAATTGTAAAGAGTCGAAAGTGATTTGAGGGGGATTTGGGAGTCGTGAACATAAATCGAAAAGTGGCCAACAAATTGTTAGGACGTGATTTGACTTGGAGTGCTGAAAGTGAATTGTTTTATTTGAATTTTCTAATTTTATGGGTTTTCTAATCGGAATTGCTCGACGCTGAGCGCAATGGTTAGGCTATTTAATTGGTTATTGTTATTGTTGTTGTTGGTAAGTTATCTTAAATCTATTGCTATGCTATTGTAGTTGTTGTAGTTGTAGTATTTGCTTTGAAACTATTGTTGTTAAAATTCTTAGTTATGGTTTAGTAGTGTTGCGGTAATTTGGGCGTCATTACTTAAGTGGCTGTTGTTGTTGTTGCATTGTTTATGTACTTTGAGTTTGGTTCGAATTTTTATACATTTTGTTAATGTTTGCTTTGTGTGTTTATAAGTTAACAGCAACAAAATGTTCTTTCTTTATTTTAAGAGGTAAGCATAACTGGGCAATGGGGGTTTGGGGGTAGTGGGGTAAAACAAAATCACACAAAGTTAACATATTTAGTTGCAACAAATAAGAAATCTTCGAACTTGCCAACATTGCAAATGCAATATGGAAAAACAAATTGAATTTGGTTGAAGAGAAGGTTGTTTGGAGAAAACAAACACTTACATACATGAAATATGCGCGAATATATATGAATAAAACAAGGCTATTCTCAAATGTTTACTATTGTTGTTGTTGTTGTTTGCTATTGTTGTGGTTGTATTGGTTGTTGTTGTTGTTGTTGTTTTTGTTTATTTACTTGATGGTTGTATGGTGGTTGATGGGCTGTTTGGGGCGCTATTTTCGGGCTATTGTAGGTGTGTGTGTGTGTGTGAATGTGAGTGTGTGTGTGGTTATATTGTTCTATTGTTGTTTTGTTGTTTTGCTACTTGGTTTTTTTTTTTCTATTTTCGAGCAAATTGAATCAACTGTTTTTAAGACTATTGTAAAACTATTGTATGGATTATTATTGTATGTGGGGGGCTCTGGGGGGGTAATGCTATTGTATGCAAATTGTGGGCAAGACGGCGCCAGCACTTTGACTTCACAGCAGAACAGCTCGAAACACAAGAATGAGGGAAGTTGCTCTTCAAACTTGACTCACTACGAAATGCAAGTTGTTGTTGTTGTAAGGAGTGTCGATTGCTGATAGATGAAAGTGAATTGAATGCCTTCAAGGATTCACTCACTGTAGAAAGAAAATACTGCGAAATCCTTCGCAACTTCGACTCCACTACCGACCGACTGCCATTCGGTCTTCCGCCCCCTTGTGGGTTGCTCTTTCTGTATGTGTTGCCCTACGGCCGGTCGCCGTCCTGCTTGGCCTATTGTAAGTAGAAAACTGTTTACTGCTGCACTGATTGTTGTTGTTGTTGTTGTTGTTTTCAATTGCTGATCGGTTGATTTACATATTTCTATTTTAATGTCTCATTGTTATTTGCATCGGTTTTACATTAAAATGGTTTATGAATTAAGGTATGGTTTTTTGTTTGTTTTGATTTTGTTTTTGTTTTTGCTCTAGTACAACATTTGATTATTTGTAGAATTTGCAGAAACGAAAAACAATCGACTGTCGGCTTTGTATGGCTGTGCGGAGAGGGAGTTGAACTGTTGCTATTATTACCAATTGTGTGTGTGTGTGTGTGTGTAGTTGTTGTTGTAAGCTATATGTACCTATTGTTGCATATGCATATCTTGTGTAATATATATATTTACATATATATTTTTGGGCTATTGTATTTGTAGAATTTGCAATTATTTACGCATTGATTGTTGTTGATGTTGTTGTTGTTGTAGAGACTTGACAAATTTCAAATACCATTTTTGTGTTGAAATTTTTCACTGTCTTAGTACTTGGAAAGCATTTTGAAAATTCATTGGGCTATTGTTGTTGTTGTTTGATGGGCTGTTGTAGTTTTGAATTTGTTTTTGTTTTTCTATTTGTTGTTGTGGTTGTTGTTGTTATTGTTGTTGAAGTGGTTGTGGTTGCAGTTGCTGTTTTGTTTGTCATTTATTCATTATTCCGGCATGTCATTGTATGTGTTTTAAATTCACAGAGTGAAATTTTTTTTGGAAAATTTTAACGAAAACCAATAATCACTTGAAGCAATTCTCATAAAAAAAACATTTCTTATACAAGTTTATGTAATTTTGCATGCATCTCGTCTGACTTTGCATTTGAATTTTCCTCTGGCTGTTCGCTGTTGTTGTTGTTGTTGTTGTTGTGGTTTTTGTAGTACATATTTTTATTTTAGGAGAAAATCAAGTTAATTTGTTTTGGGAGGCAAGAACAAAACAAAATTGTTTCTCGTTTTTATTTTTGTTGTTTGTTTCATTTCTTTGCTTCATTCCTTCTTTCGTTCTTGTTTGTTTTTAAACATATTTTGATTTACCTTCTTCTTCTTATTTTGCTTCTTCTTTATGCGCTTCTTTCTCTGTTCGATTTGAAGTTATAAAAATAATTTGGCTAAAATATTTTCATTTTGTCTTTGAGCCCCTCTACGGGGCCTTTTCTTTTACATTCGCTTAACTCTCTATTTTGCTTTCTTCCTCTTTGCTTCGACGAAAAAGAAAAACCAAAACATTCACATTGATTTTGTTGCTGTGTTTGTTGTTATATACAAATTAGTTTTAAAATTAGCTTTACGTAAATTTCTTAATGCAGCGAAACGTTTTCCTCTAGCAAGAAAATATCCATTAATAATTCAATAAGCCTACACTTAGTCTCGTACATATATATGTATGTAATAAGAATTATAAATAAAAACAATTCAGATCGTAATTACATTTGGTACACGAGGTCATTGCAACAATTTTTTGTTTGTTTGTTTTTTTTTCTCTTACACGCTTTCGCCTTCTCTTCCTGCCATACTCCTACTTGGGTATGTGTGTGTGTGTGTGTAATTCGTAATATTGTGTGTTTTTGCCGTTATTCCCATCTCATTCAAATAGCATAGAAGAAAGATTCCGTTCGGGTGTGTGAGTGTGTGTGTGTGTGTATAAAATATATGTAATAATATTTTAAAGGTATCTGGGTGTGTGTATATAAAAAAGATCTACGTTATAAATATAAATATTCATTCATCATTTATTTAATTCTCATCGCAACGTGCTCGATTTGAGGCTTTTGATTATTTCATGTCTCGTAACATTTTCATGTCTTTCAACAACGGAAAATTGCTAGAAATTGCAAACTGGAATTCGTTAACACAAACAGGAAACTCGAAGCAAAAATGCTCAAAAGCACACTTCGTCTTACGCGCTTTCGAGTGTCTGCGTCTGTATGTGTGTGTGTGTGTGTGTGTGTGTGTGTGTGTGTGTGTGTGAGTCTGTGTCTGCTGCCTCGACGACAGCGGGTCTGTGTGGGTGTGTTTCTGTGTGTTTGTGAGTGAATAAAAGTCATCGAGTCGCTTTTGTCGCTGTCCCAGTTTAAATTGTAGAAGTTCAGAAAGAATCACCGTAACTTCAAATGAACAGGATAACATTTTAAGGATTTTAAAAAACAATTGCACTATAAATTCAAATTGATCCTATATATACATACAAGCAGCCTTGCCCTTATGCCTCTCCCTCTCTGTCTCGCTCTCTCTTTCTTGCGCTCTACATGCGTCCAGCGCCGCCATAGACACTTCGGTCTCGCACGTCATTGCGATCCCTTCGAAGTGCCGATGCACGCTCGCGGCTTATTACACTGTAATTACTATAATTACTAATAATGACGATTTACATTACTACCAATAAGTGACGTCAGCAATGCGTCGGTATTGTTTGTTTTGGAAACTAACTGTAAGCAAACTAAAGCATTAACGCACTTTACTAAAACTATACATACACTACATACAACTCAATTCAATTCAATTCTATTCAATTCAATTAAATTCCAATAAATTCAATACAATACAATTCCATTCGATTCGGTTCAATAGAATTCAATTTAACTTAGTGATTTTAATTTAACTGAGTTCCATTCAACTTTCGTTCATTCAACTTTAATTTCATTGCAACTGACTTTGATTAAATTCAGTTCAAAGGGAGCTTAAAATATTCAAGTCAACTGAGGCTTATTTAATTCAAGAAAATTTATTTGAATCAAAAAAATTAACCTCAATTGAACTAAATTTAATTAATTCACTTAAACTCAATTCAATTCAATTCAATTCAATTCAATTCAATTCAATTCAATTCAATTCAATTTCAAAATCATTTAATTCAAGCAAATTCATTTAAATAACAAAAATTAACCGCAATTGAACTGAACTTAATTAATTCACTTAAACTCAATTCAATTCAATTCAATTCAATTCAATTCAATTCAATTCAATTCAATTCAATTTAATTCAATTCAATTCAATTCAATTCAATTCAATCAAATCTATTTAATTAAATTTTATTCAAGTCAGTTCAATTCAATTCAATTCAATTCAATTCAATTCAATTCAATTCAATTCAATTCAATTCAATTCAATTCAATTCAATTCAATTCAATTCAATTCAATTCAATTCAATTCAATTCAATTCAATTCAATTCAATTCAATTCAATTCAATTCAATTCAATTCAATTCAATTCAATTCAATTCAATTCAATTCAATTCAATTCAATTCAATTCAATTCAATTCAATTCAATTCAATTCAATTCAATTCAATTCAATTCAATTCAATTCAATTCAATTCAATTCAATTCAATTTAATTTAATTTAATTCAATTCAATTCAATTCAATTCAATTCAATTCAATTCAATTTTATTCAATTCAATTCAATTTAATTCAATTTAATTCAATTTCAAAATCAGTTAATTCAAGCAAATTAATTTGAATCAAAAAAATTAACCGTAATTGAACTGAACTTAATTAATTCACTTAAACTCAATTCAATTCAATTCAATTCAATTCAATTCAATTCAATTCAATTCAATTCAATTCAATTCAATTCAATTTATTTAATGCAATTAATTCAAGTCAATTCAATTCAATCCAATTCAATTCAATTTTATTCAATTCAATTCAATTCAATTCAATTCAATTCAATTCAATTCAATTCAATTCAATTCAACTCAATTCAATTCAATTCGATTTTATTCAAGTCAGTTCAACTCAATCCAATTCAATTCAATTCACTTCAATTCAATTCACTTCAATTCAATTCAATTCAATTCAATTCAATTCAATTCAATTCAATTCAATTCAATTCAATTCAATTCAATTCAATTTAATTCAACTTAATTCAATTGAATTCTATTCAATTCAATTTAATTCAATTCAATTCAATTCAATTCAATTCAATTCAATTCAATTCAATTCAATTCAATTCAATTCAATTCAATTCAATTCAATTCAATTCAATTCAATTCAATTCAATTCAATTCAATTCAATTCAATTCAATTCAATTCAATTCAATTCAATTCAATTCAAGTCAATTCAATTCAATTCAATTCAATTCAATTCAATTCAATTCAATTCAATTCAATTCAATTCAATTCAATTAAATTCAATTGAATTCAGTTCAATTCAACTTTATTCAACTTAATTGAATATTGTTTAATGCAATTCAATTTAATTCAATTGATTCAAATTCAGTACAAGTCTATTTAATTAAATCCAGTATAATTAAATTTAATTAAGCTTAACAAAATTAAATCAATTCAATTAAATTGAATTTAGTAAATCCTCAAATTATTCATTTGAATTTAGCACTACCACATTAATTAAATTCAGTTTTATGAAATCTAATACAATTCAATTCAATTAGTCTTGACTAAATCAGATCAAATCAATTAGATTCAATCAAATTTAATCAAACCCAATACCATTCAAGTCAATTAAAACAATTCAATTAAATTAATTCAATTAAACTCAAATGAACTCAAAACATAAATTGTATTAAAAATTGATATTTAATAGCAAGTCCATCAATTTGATTCCACTAAATTAAATTCAATTTTAATAAACTGAATTTGAATTAATTTGAATCATTAATCGGTACGAGTTTCTATTAATTTGAACCGAATATAATCCCATTCAATTGAATAAAATTCAATTAAATCAAATCTTATTCATAAAATGCAGTTCAACTAAATTCAAATCAATTTGGTTAATCTCAAAAAATTGAAATAATTTGAGCTCAAATACTACTGAAATTAGGTTGAACTAAATTCAATTAAATTAATTTCAATTCAACTGATTTCTTATCATTCAATGCAACAATTTCAATTCAATTCAATTCCACTCAATTAAATTCAATTCAATTGAACTCGAATTTAACTTAATAAAAGACTAATGCGTCTCGCTCTCTCTCTCTCTCTCTCTCTCGCTCGTTCGCTTGTGTTTACGATTTATCTGTTGTTGTTTGTTTTGTTTTTTACAAATAGTAACATCCTATTTAGCATTTTTTAAAATAGTATTAAAATATGGTAGTCAATCTTTTTTCTCTCCGAAAATAAAACACATACCTGAGGGATTTTACATACGTTTTCATTATGACAATCTACATACACGCTTTCGTTTCGCTCCTATCTGCCTCTCTGTCTCGTTCTGTGCACTGTCAAATATTACTACAAATATTTGACAGCCAACGGCGTCAACAGTTCTCCATGGTTTTGTATATAACGTCGCGTCCTTTGTATCACGGTTCATAACTAGCGCTTGCCACCCATTAGGGCCGAGTGCTAGTTATGTGCCCAGGGATACATCTCATAAGTGTCCCTCACGTTCATGATAAGTGATTTAGAAATGTTGATTGAGATGAGAGCAAAAGATAATGAAATTCTCACACTTTTGGACTTACTATACGAAACTATGGTTAGTGCTAACCAGTGACTAAGTGAAGACTAATTGAATGCAATTAGCTTGCTTGAAAAATTTTGACTGCATTATGATTTAAAGTTGAGCAATTGCAAGGTTCATGAATTATTACTAAACGAAACTATGGTTAGTGCTAACCAGAGTGAAAATTGAACGAAGACTAATTGAACTCTATAAGCTCGCATGAAAATTTGGGAATACAATTACGATTTCAAATCGAATAACTGAAAAGTAAATAAAAACTTGTATGCTTAGAGCAATGCTTAGAGCAATGAGCCTAAAGCAAGAAATATTTTCAAAAATTTAAAAGCACGCTTTTTCAAGCCACAAATGAGGCTTCAAATGAAGCAGAATGGAATGCGTTGCACCTCAAGTTTTAAGAAGTTCCAAGAATAAAGATGATTGTGCTTCGTGTGGAAAATCATGTCCTGTTTGCTCCCCCAATCCGAATTCACATTTCTCTAAACTCACTGTTTGCCAGTTTGATGTCTGAGTTATTAGTTGGTAGCTGATTTGTCAAAGAGAATAACTGCGTTAATCAATTACCATAATTACTGTAAAGTATTTGAGAGATTTGTCCATATTGGGTGAAAAGTTTTGCCATCGTTTGCACATTGTTATCACTTGTCATGGGAGACCATCTAGTTCTAGTTGTGATCTGATGTAATGAAGAGCTTTCAATCAAAAAAATTTGATCAATTTTTGACAAGCAATAACAATGGAATCGTTAAAACTCCACAACTTTTCTTCAGCTCAAATATGTTGAAGTACAGCAAATCGTTTAGCAAATGTCTGTTTAACCCTGACACGACCAATTAAAAACTGCTAGCAATTCTTAAATGAATTTACAGATTTTCTAAAATGATGGTTTAATCAGTAAATTGAAACAAAATGTTTCACTGGTCCTCAAAGAATTAAACTATAAACATAGTTGTTACCCTCTTGGCTCCCTAACTTTAAGCATTTTGGCAATTGATTACTAGTATTTCTCATTTATTTGTTGTTGTTGTTGTTTTTGTTTATATCTCTCTTTATGCTCTTCACGCTTCATGCTTTCCTTTGGGCAATAAACTGAACATTAAGAACATTTAAGTCTCGAACAAACCGAAATATCGTACAACGTCGAAATTAGGCATTCAAATAAATGTAAACAATTTGATTAAAAAATCGTTTTAAATGAACATTTTGCTGTATAGAAGCTAAGCTGGCTGATGCTTGTTTTTTGTTTTGCTAATTTTCAATTTCTTTTCAACTTTGTTGTCACTTCTTTTTTCTTCTTCTTCATCGTAGCGTCTTTTAATAGATTTTATTAATTTGTAATTTTTAAATTTTCCCTATTTTCACTTTCATTAAAATTACGATTTATTAACGAACATGTTTCCACCATTTATTTTTCACGTAATTGCACTTTTAATTTTGTGGTTGTTGTTGGTTTTTGTTGATTTTTGTTTTTATGTGTTTTCAGTTGCTTGTTGCATGTTTTTCCTTTTGCTATATTTTAGATTTTAAACATTAAAACATTAGTTTTTTTTTTGTTTCGTCTTACTGCTTCAGCTCTGCTTAATGTTTTGTATATAATTAAAATAAATGTTTTATGTATTTATTTTAATAATTTTGCTTTTTTCATTACAAGGTTTCTTCAGTTATTATTTGTTTTGTTTTTTGTTTTTGTATAAACATTCATATATAAAAAACATGCCGCAAAGCTTTTTACGATATATTTTTCTTCTTCTTTTTCTTCTTTATCTTTCTGGTTTTTTGCTCAACAACTTTTCATGGCATTTTGCTGCTGCAATTTGTTTTCTGTGTCAGTGTGTGTGTGTGTGTGATTTTCAACTCTTGTGTTGGCATAGTTATTTGATGTTTTTTGTTGTTATTTTTTGTGGTAGTTTTTAGTTCTGACCGCTGCGCACGTTGTTGTTGCTAATTTTTGGCGCCTATAAACAATGCGTCTTAACTAATTTTGGTTTTACTTTTAAATTTTGCATTATTGTTATTTTTTGTTTTTATTTCCGTTTCATTCATTTTATTTTTTAAGTGTGTGTGTTTTTGTTGCAATATAAATAATTCCAAAATATACGTGTGGATTATATTTGTTTCGGTTGTTGTTGTTTGTTTGATATTTTTGTGTATCTGCAAGTGTATGTTGCTCTTGTTTTGTTGTTGTTGTTCTTATTGTTATTTCTGACAAAACGTCCCATACTTGGTGACTTAACAATTTAATTTGTCCAAGTTTTGCCATCTTTTCTTTTCTTTCCTCTTCTCTTTTTAGTTTTTCTCGTATTGGGGTTTTTGTTGTTTTTTTTTTTGTTTTTCATTAACTTCTCTTACTATCGCCTTCACCAATAGTCCTTGATCCGATCTACTGTTTCTACGTTTTTACATCTCGTCTCCACAAATCTCTGTCGCGCTCGCAGAAAAGTTGCCTTCGCATCAAAATTTTGGATTATAAATCACAGATAGTGTCTAATGTATATAATAAATATGTATGTATGCTTTTATGTATGCGGTATATTTGAAATACAATAAAAATTATCAATAATAAAAATTTTCCATTGTTTTTGTTTTTGTTGTTGATTTTCCATAAATGCCTACTACATAAACAGTCCGTCCGATGGCCGTTCCGCCGAGGTGCAAGCAATTTGCTGTCACCTCGCTGGGGCCGATACCGAATGGAGCTGTCTGTCTGTCTGTTTGTCTGTCTGTCTGTCTGTTTGGTCAGTGAACTGTTACTTCACTTCGTACATGGTTTTTTTGTTACATTTGTTTTGTTTCTTCAAATATTTATTTAGGTATATAAGTATTTTGGAATTTTGTGTTGATGAAATATTTATTTATTTAAATATTTTGATTTGGAATTTTGAGTGGATTGTTTGGTTTTTTTTTTTTTGTGTGTTTCACGACATTGATTACTGGATTAAATGTAATTTTGATTATATGCCAAAGTTATGTTTACGTTTTAGCATCCAACTGTACTGCAAATTCATTGCACATTCATCAGTTAGTTGAAAATTTGGATTGCATACTCTAAATATTTTGCTTCTTTCTAGTTTGGTTTGCTGAATATTGATTTTGCATTGGTCGATACCAAAATGTCTGTACTTAAGTGTCCTAAGAAAGTCTATGTATATCGGATATCGGTTGTCTGCTCGTTCCAAGTGCCCAAATATAAAATATTTTCTGTGTTTCTCGCAGCTATTTAGCACACAAACTATTTAGGTACATTCAATTTTAATTCAAAAAACACACAATTTGGAGTTGGAGTTGCATTGGGAGTGCATTGGTGGACTGGTGGAGAGTGGTAGGAGGAAGGGAAAACGGCTGGGTGGGGTCTCCAAGTGTGGGGGCCAACTTCTGTTCGTAGAGAATTTGACTTCATATCCAAATGTTTTAAATTTTTGGAAAACATTTAGTTGGATTTGTGTTGTTTTGTGTTGTGTACGTTGGAAAGTGTTCAAGTTGTTCAGTTCAAATGTTCTTGAATTTACTTGCAAGTTTCAGCTTAGCTAAATATTAAATTTTCTGCATTTTTAGCTTAGATCCAAACTGCCATTTTGATATTTGGATTTCAAATTTGTTGTGGTTGGTGGTTTTTGTGTTTTTTGGTTTTTTTGTTTTTGTTTAGAAAATGATGATGTTTCGTTTTGAGGTATACCCGACATTGAAGACACACACATACATGTAAATTTCAGTGTTTAAATGTTTTGTTTTTTTTACAAGTTCCAACAAAATGAAGCACATTTTCGAAATGGTATTTTTTTAGTTACTTGATTTTTTTTTTATATGTTTTAAGCCGAAAATTGTTTTTGAAAATTGTTTTGTTTTTTGATTTGTTCTTTTCATGACGTTTCTATTTTTTCTGCTTACAAACACCAAACACATATTTTTTGTTTTTTTAATATATTTAAATTTTTGCTTAAATTGTTAAATTGTATATTTGTCTGTACTGTTATATGTATGTATGTATATGTATGCATGTCTATGTATAGAGTGGTCGAAATTTGACGCTCTCAGCGCCGTAAATTTTGCGCTTAATTTACAAAAATTCCATATTTTTACTGTTGTAAACTGAAAACATTGAACGTTGAAGCGGCTCTTTCATCGTTTACTCAGTGTCGGCCAGCGTGGGACTTGTGTGGGATGTGTGTGGTTGGTGTAAAAATTCAATTATCCAAGTTGAAATTTTTTCCATTACCAAATTTTTCATATGTTTTTTGTTGCCTGTGTGTGCTTCTCTTCTCTCTCTACTATCATCTTCATATTAATTCCATTGTTTTGTTTCATTCAATAATTTTTAATTTGTTTTTATTTGTTTTGTTGTTGTTGTTTTTGTAAATGTGAAGGCAGCTTTGTTTATTGATTTCCGTTTGAGGGTCTTTGAAGATTTTCCATACATTTAACTTTTCTCATTTTGATTGGTTTTTGTGGCAAAACGAAAACAGTAAACGTAACGTAACGTAACGTAGCGCGGCGTAACGTAAATTAACGTAAAGTGTTGATTTGAAACTGAAATCGGCATAACTCGGTTTATGGCTGTTGAAATTTTGTGATATCTGTGGTCTATTGTTGGATTTTGCTCCTGCTTTTGTTGTTGTTGTTGTTGCTGCTGTTCTCTCTGGACTATTTCGAATTGGCTATTTCTTTTCTCGGTAGAGTTGTGATCGGATACTATGGTTGTTTGTTGTTGTTGTTGTTGCTGATGCTTGTTTATTGTAACTATTGCGAATTGAATTTTTTCAAGCTGAAAACCAGTCAATGGACAGTTGAGAACATGAACGGACACAAAAGTCAAAGTTTGTTGCTATGCAGTTAAAGAAAATTCGTTGAAACGGAGTTAAAAATTTAGAAAAATGTTTAAATATATTAAAAAAGAACTTATTAAAAAATAAATTTAAGTGAATTGAATATTTCCATAAATTAGAAAAATGTTTAAATATATTAAAACAAAAATTATTAAAAAATAAATCGAAGTGGATTGAATATTTCAATAAATTTTTAGCCGAAAACAATCTAACGTTCTATAAAAACAACAATTTCATACTCAGTGAATTTGTGGAGGTATTCACAATGGGTAATTTGTAATCTGTTGAAACGATGTCTGCTAAGAATTGTACTGGTTTTAGTTCATATTTTTTAGTTATCTAAAGATAGAAAAATATTTATGAAATCAAGTTTTTTTTCAACAAAGGGAATATTTTCATTCAGCAAAACACTAACATGTCCTTTGTGTCAAATCAAATTATAGATTTGTGAAATGATTATTGAAAATCTACAACTTCATGTTATGAAAAAAAATGTTCATTCGTGAAAATACAAAGTTGGAAAGTATCACCTCAGATTTAGACTAAAATGTGTTTCAGTTGACTATGAACGTACATTTGACTATGGATTGTCACCTACAAATTCAATATCATGTATTGAAAAAACTCTTCTGATATGTTCGAAAAACTATGCAAAGTTAGTAAGTATAACCTCAGACTTTAGGCTAAAATTTGTTTCAGGACTTTCACTTCATGAAATTGTTCAGTTGACTATGGATTGTCACCTTAAAATTTTTTTTCAAAACATGATATTGCAGAATTTTTTCAACATATCAGAACAATGTTGGAAAAACTGTGTAAAGTTAGAAAGTGTCATCTCAGATTTAGACTAAATTTGTTTCAATATTTTTACTTCATGAAATGGTTCAGTTGATTTCGAGTAGTTTATAACTATACATTGGTGTCGAAATTATTAGCAGTTAAATAATTATCAATCAATTTGAATTAAAAAGTGATCTTACAAAGTCATAAAGTAAAGATTTGACTTCAACTTTTTTCCTACTTCTTGTTTTACAATCATTCCTATCCAAAGTATAGAAACGAGTCTAGTCTAAACTTATGTCTAGTCTAAGTTTAGAGACCAGTCTAGTCTAAACTTGACTTTGTGAGCTATGTGTCTCAGCTCAACTTTCTCGTTTTGAAAAAACTGTCCATTGAATTGATTGCAGCTTGAAAAAGACAATTTTTACGCTATGGTTGTTATTGTTGTAGCGATTGTTATTGTGGGTTTTGTTGTTGTAGTTGTTGTCTTGGCTGTTGTTAGTAGTTATATTGTAGGTGCTTTTTGTTTTCAATGCAATATTGGTGGTAATAGATGAGCGCTCAATCGATCTGCACACTGCCCACTGCATGGGTCAAGTTTATATCTCGAGCGATGCAAAAATGGGTAATAATAATCCATATAGATTATTAAAACAAACATGTTGTTTCTTATTAAAAGATGACATTCCAACATTTTGCTTAGCCAAATCAGCAACTGTTGCATCTGACCTCTCGAGATATGTTTGTGAACCACTGTGCGCTGGCTGTGAGCTGATCGATATGGCTGCCTTTTTGTTATTGTTGTTGTTGGTATTGCCACTATTGTTGTTGTAATTGGTTGTTTGTTTTTATTTCAATTATATTGTTGAGTACATTTGCATTGTGTTTGCATTTTGAAGAATCGAAAATCAAATGAGAAACTTAATTGTCCCGTTACAAGTGTGGAATTATTCTCTGTTTTTCGGTTCGGTTTTAGCTATTATAACTATTTTTGTTTGTTTGTATTAAGTATTGTTGTTGTTGTTGTTTTTATTGTTATTGTTATTATTATCAATATTATTTTTATTAATGGTGTATTTTGTTTTTTTTTTGTTTGATGTTCTTGTAAATGTTGCATGATTTTCTTTGATTTGTTGTTATTTGTTTTGTTTGTTTTATTTTGTTGTTGTTGTTGTTGTTCTTGTGGTTTTTCTTGTAGTTGTAAGAGGTTGTTTTTTGTACAAGAAGAGCCTATTTGTCGATTGTCAAAAAACGAAACAAAAATGATTTATTTACCGTTACATACGTATATGCTCTATATAAGTCGTATATATGTATTGTAGGTATTGTATATAATTTAATTATTAACTAGCATGTTTCTGTTTTATTTTCTTTCATTTTTTTTCTTTTCGCTTGTATTTTGTTTTGCTTTGTTGTTGTTTGTTTTCCCGTTTGTTTGCCATCTCGCGCTTTCTCTTTCGCTTTTCCCTTCATCTGAATGTTTTATGTGCTTACATTTTTATTGTAATCCTCTTCTTGCTTCGCTTCGCTTCGCTTCGAATTCGCCTTAGATGTTTTGGTTTTTCTTTTCTTTTAACTTATGAATTTATTTAATTTGCTGATATCTGCGTTTTGTTTTTCTCATTAAATGCACACATACATACATATGAAATCTGGTATTGTTTTAGGTATAAACTGTACATTGTATACATGTGTGTGAGTTTGCAGTTATAAATATACGTATGTATGTATATGTATATGTATATGCATGTATATATACATATAATTTCTCCTATATGTTATGTATGTAGTATACTTAGCGTGTAATTTCCTTTGAAATGTTTAAATTTTGACTAAACTCTTTTTGATCTCCGATCTAGGATCGCCGATCGCTCAGCGCTGCTCCTCGTGGAACGGCCGCCCTCTTCAGCCGCGCCCCGTGTTTCAAGAAAATATACTCTACTCTATCCTTACAAGTTACAAGTGTATCTTTTCCGCCTGCCGGCACCTGCCGCCGAGGTGCGGCGCCCCGCGCGCCCCTTGCCGCACCCCTAGCCGTACCTGTGCTCATCCGCGCCCATCTTCCGTTCGCCACCATATTGCATCTGTCTCTATAAGTTCTCCTCGCTCTCCTGCTCCGCCTTGATCTGCGCCAGCTTCTCCTGCAGTATCGAGGTGGCGCCCAGCTCGGCGGGCGGCTCCAGCTTCGCCAACGCGCCAGCGCCGCCGCCATTCAGGTCCGCCAGCTTGTTGCTGTTGCTGTGGTTGTGGTGTGTGTGCAGCATTTCGCTGCGGTTGCTGCTGGCGTCCGTCTCGGAGTCGCGCGACGTCAGCCGGCTGCGCTGCAGGTGGTGGTGGTAGTGGTGGTGATCGGCGCCCAGTAGGCCGCCGTTGCCGCTCAGGTTGCTCTTGCTGCTGCTGTTGTTGTTATTGTTGTTGTTGTTGTTGTGCTCGTAGTCGCCATCGTCGGCGCCGCTGTGCGATGCGTCCTCGTCGGAGCTGTGCGCCGGGCTGGTGCGTTCGCGTTTGATCTCCGCGAACGGCAGCGGACTGCCGGCGCGCTTGGCGGCGGAGGAGGAGGCGTGCTCGTTGCTGCGGTTGTTCGTATACGGCAGCGTCGTCTTCTTCGACAGCAGCTGGTCGCGCAGCGCGCCACCCACACCGCTGGGCGGCACCACGTCGCCGCTCTTGCGATCGAGCGTTTTCCGTATGATGCCGTCGAGTATTGAGGAACCGTTGGCGCCGCCGCTGTCGTAGATGTTCTCGGCCAGCTCGCGGGCGCTCTTCATGCTGAGCGCGTGATGCGCGCTCTGCGCCGACAGCGGACTGGCTATGGGACTGGGCGTGTTGGCGCTGGGCGGGCCGACCACGGCGCCGCCGCCGCCGCCGCCGCCTGCCGAGCGCAGCGCTTCCTCCTGGTAGCGCTGGGTGTGGGATTTGAGTAGCTCGGCCGCGGCGCCGCCTTGCGCCGATGCGCTGCGATTAAAGTCCATTTGCAGCTGACCGAAGGCCGCCGCCTGCGAGTGCTGCCAGAACAGGTGCGGCGTGTAGCCGAGCGGCACCGTCGAGTCGAACATCGACAGCTTGATGCCGTTGGGCGCCGCGTTCGGAAACGGCGCCGTCGCCGCCAAATTGTTGCTGCTCTTGCTGAGCTTGGAGTTGGCACCGGCGCCGGCACCGAGCTTCAGCTTGTCGAGGCTATTGTGACTCGGAATGTTGGAGTTGGACTTGCCGGTCGACGAGCTGGCGCTGCTACCGTCCAGCCCCGGCTGCGGCTTCGGCTCGCGCTTGCGCGGTCGCATCAGATGGCGCTCCTTCACCTTGTACTCGAGCGTTGAGTGCGGCACGCCGAAGTAGCTGCCGGCGCGGTGCACCGACATCTCGCCGCGCTGCACCGCGCGCACCGCCTCGACGAGGCTGTCGCGATCGTAGTTGCGGTACTTGCCGCGCTTGGGGCGCGTGCCCTTGCCGGCGGCGAGGGCGGCCGCCTCTTGGCGACTGAGGTGATGCGTTGAGTGGTGGTGTTGCGAGTGGTGGGCGTGCTGCAGGTGCGCGTGCGGCTGTTGGTGGTGGTGCGAGTTGTGAGCGGGCGCACCGCTGGCGGCGGTGGCCAGCACATTGGGTGCGGCGCCGAAGCGCGAGGTGTCCGTGCCGCCAATGTTCTTCACCACCGAGATGCTCGGCTTTTTGTAATCGCTGGCGCCGCCACCGCTATTCGTGCGCTCCACGTCCAGGCCGAGCCCGAGCATGGAGGCGGTGGCCGCTGCATGCGCGTCCTGGTTCACCTGCTCGTTCATGGTGCGGTGGATGCTGTTCGCAATGACGTCGCGGAAGGAGAACGACTGCGGCGACTGCGAGTCTCGACCGGCACCGCCGGCGGCGCCGAGATTGTGCCGGTGCAGCAGCGGCGGCGAGATGACCGACGACATGTCGTTGGCCTGGCGGTTTGCCACGGCACCGGCGCCGCTGCCGCCGACGGCCGCCACGGCTGCGGCCAGCATCGAGTTGGGAATGCGCGGCGATGGCGCCGAGTTCGGGCTGTCCCCATTTCGATTTGGCATCGAGTTCGCATTGTTGTTGCACAGCAGGGAGGGCGAGCAAGATGCGCGCGCCGCGCCCGACGTGCCTGCCACGGGCTTGTAGGACGGAATTTTAAGTATGGCCGACGGATCGTCGGCCGTCTCATTGGGGTCCAGCGAAGAGGTCGTCTCCGGCGTTTCAGACTTTGGTAGGCGGTGTGAGTACGGTGGCGTTGGCTGCTGGTGCAGCTTCTGCAGCAGCAGCGGCTGATCGAAAATGCTCGGCTTGCCGTTGTTCAGCGCACCGTCGCCGACCGCAGCGGTCGCGCGGCCCTCCAGTGCGTCCTTCAGGTGCAGCAGGATGTCGCGCAGCGTCACCGGCTGGTCCAGTCGCGGCGCCTGCAGCGCATTCAGATTGCCGGCGGCCAAAATCAGCTGCAACAGGATGCCGGCATCGATTGGCATGGGCGGCAGCTGCATCTGGGGCGACGCCTGCGGCTGTGCACTGCTGGTGGGCGTGGCGGTCTCCCGCTTGCCGGCATCGGTGCGCGCCGCGTTCATCTTCGGCGACAAGTTGGCGCTCGCGCTGGCATCCCGGTCGCCGCGGCTTGCGGCGTAGTTGCCGTTGTTCGCGCACAGCTGCCGCAGCGTGCTCGAGGACGCAATGTGGCTGGCAAGTTCTTCCAGTGCGGGCTGGTTGTCGGGCTGCGGCGTGGACACGTTGCTGTCCTCGCCGCCGTCGTCGCCCGACAGCTCCTTGTCCATTTCGAGTTCCTGCAGCAGCTCGGGCGGCATATGGACGTTGGCGGGCTTGGCGCCCATCGTCAGCCGACTGACCTTGTTGCGCAGCGTCGAGCGCGGCACGTTGTACTGGTCGGCGGCCTTGCGCGCGCCCAGCCGGCCGCTGATGATGTCCTGCATTGCGTTGTTCAAGTCATCGTCGGTGTAGGTGCGACGGGCAGTGGGCGTGGGCGTGACGCGTGATGTGTTGCTTCTGCAATGAGCAAACAAACGCAAAAACATCAGTTTGCGATTTGAGAATTTCAATTAAATTTTTGTTTCATAATTCAATTAATAACAATTAATAATCGATTACGTCGGAAGGTAATCAAAGTTCATCAATCAACGTTCGTAATCTGATTGAAAATTCACTTTAAAGCGCGAACCGAATGGACATTTTAGTAGATTTACGAACATTTGCGCTGGAAGAGAATCAATAAAATCATTTCGACATGTGACTAGTTAATCAAATAATTACATTAGTTGGTTAATTGAAAAAAATTCGATTGTAGGAAAAATTGGTTTTATGAAAATTTTGCAAAAATCATTGCCGCATCACATTCCATAGTCGAACGTGAATGAAAAGTGTGCGGCACGACTTGGCTTTCCGTTGTCGCACACAAAGCTTTCCGAAATTTATTGATTCCCTGCAATTCGATGCAATTATGCGGCGAAATACGCTCGCAATTGTGACAGTTTGATTGATGTCACAATTTTTATTTTTCGTCATACGTTGTTGTGTCAAGCGTTATTGGGGCTTTTATTGTTGTTGTTGTTGTTGTGGTTATTGCATTCGACTGCTCCTTCAATTGCTCAAGTTTCCTTGGCGATTCTTACGAATATTGACGAATATTTGTTTTTGTTCGTTTTTCGCTTTGTTTTTTTGTTGCAATATTGTGTACAAATAAAAATAAATTTGCGAAATTCGTTTTGTGTGTTTGGTTGTTGTTTATTTGTTGCGTTCTTTCTTTTATTTATAAATTGAACTGATAAGTGCGCTGGCAATGAGGGTTCGTTGTGCCAATTTTTTTTTACGTAATATTTTGTGCCTTATTCGTCATCGAATTGATAAGTTTGAGTTGTTGTTTTGTTATTATTATTGTTGCATTATAATTTCAATTACGAGTGCAGGGACAAAAGTTGCACATTTTTGTGTTTGGCAATGCGAAATGGGTGCATGAAATTGATAAATTGAAGGCAACTGAAAAAAAACATATATTAATAAAAAACTGCAACGGTTTTTTCAGTTTAGCAATGTGTGATGTTAACAAATTGAAGGCAACTTTTAATGAAATGAATTTTTATCAAAAGCCCCGTCGAGTTCAGTTTTGAAATGTGTAAAGTTGACAACTAAAATATTTTTACAATACAATTGCGCTGAGTTTTGTGTGAAAAATGTCAATTTGATTAACTGAACTTTTTTTAAAAAAAAATTTTGTAATAAACATATTTTTGTAAGCATAACACAATAAACAATAGTGGAATATTTTAAAAAGCTTCCTCGAGGAGTTTCTAAACGGTTTCTCATATTTTCAGGGTCACTGATCAGGAATATAAAATTCTTTTTGTTGCAGCTCTTAACAGTGGCGCATACACGATTTCATTTTGGGGAGCGGTTTCGTACAACTTTTGAGCCCAATACCATTTGAAAACACATTCTGTACTAGCAATTTTTGTATTTGGGGGAGTTGAACCCCCAACCCCACCTGTGTGCGCCACTGGCCCTTAGAAAACCTTCAACATCAAAAGTATATGAAAGTTTTAAAAATGTATTTAATATTTAGTTAAATTCATTATTGGTTCCCAAAATCGTACAAAAGTTTTTGAAAGCGCAAGAAGACTGAGGAAACAAAGGATAGATAGCGAGAATGTGAAAGAGAGTCAGGGGCATTTTGAACATTTACACTTCGTACAATTTCAAACCATATTTCCCACCTACAAATTTTATAACTAACTGATATTTTTGAATCTTCGAACCTCCTCGATTGCGTTACTGGTACGCAGTCTTCATTCTCCTCTTTTCAATGTCCTCTTCCAATGCCTATGCAATGAATCTGTTTCAATGCTATGATACCTGTAGTTCCGAAAGTATTTCACAGTGAAAATTTTGGTTATATGGGCCATACCACGCCCCTTTGCTCAATGCCTACCCAATTTTTCCAGTCGAAGGGTGCGTCAAAGCAGAGAATTCGCACCGAATGTCATTAATGAGCGACTTATAGTTCCAAATTTATCAGCAAAGTTTTTCTACAAAAACTGTGCCACGCCCCTTTTCTAACGCCCATGAGATTTCAGCAGTGAAACATCAGATCCAGGAGAAGACGTTGTACCAAATTTCGATGCTGTCTGACTTATAAATTCGACGTTATTCAAAATTATTTGAATTGTATGTACGGTGCCACGCCCTCTTGTTCATACGCAAACAAATAATATCCAGAAACCATCTCTTGAACATATCATCCAAATTGTCCAAATTTCAGATCAGTCCGTCACATATTTGAACATGACAGCGTATTACACTACTCGACACGAAAAATGCTCCTAAAAATAAAAGTATTTTTTAGACTAATCTTCGGCTGCTGAACACGAAACTGAAAACAAAAAATATTCCTAAGAAGCGTTTTCGAAAAATCTTCGAAAAACACGTCTTATTTCAGTTATGAGCACATATCTCGTAAACCAACCATCCGACTAACACAAGGCCCGTCGTTCACAAGGTAATTAACTAACTTTTCCAACGATATATGGATGGTCCAAATCAGATGAGATTTGGGGAAGTTACTGCCGGTGAAAAAAATTGAATTTTTTGACCATTTTCAAAAATCATAAATTTTCGAAAGATTTTTTTATGGATAAAATAAATTATCTCCAAAATCCAAGATGAAATATATATTATTTGGGCAAATATTAAGCCTAACATCAATAGAATCTAAAGAAAAATGACAAAGTTATAAAGCACGGAGTAAAAACACCAACTTTTCATTTATTACACCGTGCGAACAAATTTTTATAGTTTTCTGAGACCCATCCAAATGTTCATATACATAGAAACTAGACTCTAGAAACTATACGTGAAACTAGAGGTACGAGTAATTTATAGTATCCTGGCATAGTCAGTTTTTCATTTTCTGACCCAAAAAGGACTTTACAATTTTAAGGATATACACATTTCAAATATTTTTTAAATATTTGCGGTTGCAATGATGAAGACTGAACGAGGAAAATTGTCTCCTTTTTACTAAATTTTCTATTTTGAACTTTCAGAACTATGAAATAGAAAAAAATTTAAATGTATGAATCTTCAGACTGAGATCCAAAACATTTATGTTTTCCATACCTGACATATTTTGGTTGTACAGCTCACAACTAATTGTAATGGAAAGATTTGAAGCTTGACTGGGTAAACAATAAGGTATGGGAAACAATTAGAAAGAAAGAAAAACAGAAAATTTAGAACTCGAACCCACGACTTCTGAAATGGGAGTACAGTCCACTTGACGCTGGGCTACTCAGGCAGCCACAATTAATAATTAATAAATTCTTTAACTAATGCAAACTCAGCAATGCCAAAGAAAGTCCAAAAATGATATAAATAGATATCAAATTCCTTGCTGCACTGACAATCTGTTTTTTTTTTCAAGCCTGCAAACCGTAATGGAAAGGCGAAAAAAAATACTGCTTTGACTTTTATGACATTTCATTGCTTTTGACACATTGCATCCCCCGCATGTTAAATAGCCTCAGCTTCAGTTTCGGCTTCAACTTCAGCGGCTGCAGCTGCAGCTGCATTTAATGGCAACTGACTGCCGCTTTCAAAGTCGACTGCCTCCATTCGCTCCCAATCCTGCTGCAGTGGCGTCCTGCTGCATTCAGGCAAACGGCAGCAGGAAGTGCAGGCAAATAAAATTTTGGCAAAGCACTTCGTGTTCATGTAGCCAACCGACCATTCCAACCTTTTATATGGCATTTTCCCTTTTGGGGGTTTTCCTCCTCCCATCCCATCAAAAGCATGAAAAAATGCATTTTAACGAACACTCGGCAGCGTTTCGTTTGGTTTCTTTCATTTCCATTTTTTGTTTTTCATTTTTGTTTGTTGTTATTTGCGTGTGTGTGTGTGTGTGTGAGTGTGTGTGTGCTATCCCATGCTGTCGCCTGACACAACAATGAGTGCTTTTTAAATGTCTGCACCAGTCAGAGTCAACATTTGGAGCTCCTTTCCGCCGCGTCCTTTCTTCGTCGTGGCGCTTTTTTCGCATTCGCCGGCTGACTGGTGCCCGCTTACATTGCTGCCTTCATTCATTCGGCGACAAAGGATGACAAGCGATGAGACATCCAACATGTTTTTGAAGTTCATTAGACGAATTTCAAAATCATTTTCACTTTTGGCGGCGGCGGGTGGAGGGGCCTGTGTCTCTGGGGTGTAAGAGCAGCAGCAAAAAATTGAAAAAAAAAATCTTAAGAAAAAATGAGGCAGAAGTACGAATCGCTGGCAAAAATTGTATGTTTGCCGTAAGAATTTTTTCGTTGCTTCTTTTAATTTTTTCTACTTGAATTTTTGTTGTTTTTGTTTGTGCAAATTTGTGTGTGTCGAAGAATTGTTGCACTTGCAAAAGCACCAAAAAAAACAAAAAGACGGCGAAGAAAAATTGCAGAGGACGCGCAGAAAAAACCACACTGAAGTTGGTAGCGGAAACGCAGCTTCTTTGTGCCAGCGAACCGGAAGGGGACCATTTTTCTTGCGCTTTGTTTTCGTCTGGCGAATGTCTGAAAATGTGAAAAATGCAAAATGCTGCGCGGGACGGAGTGAGGGCGGAGCGGACGTGACGACGGACAGCTTGTCATAAAGGTGGCACTGACGAAAGGCGGTTGACGCCGACGTCTGGCGACGGCAGCGGCAATGGTGACGCAACAGGACGACAGGCGCGCCGAGGGGCGGACGCGCAGGCAGACAAGTGGAAGCCGAAGCCGTCACAGGTGAGGCGGCTGAAAAGGCGCCAGCCAGCCAGTCAGACAGTCAGCCACCACCGGCTACACCAACGCTGACTGCACTGCAACTTCAGTGTTGCATTTTCACTGTGCCTCCCCCTCCGAACCAGGACTTCCCGCTGCGTCTTGCTGCTTTATGTCGCTGTCATTATGAATAATTTTTGGAAGCAATTTCGAATGTTGAATGCAGTTTGTTTTTTGCTTTCGTCCGTTTGCCGCTGCCGCTCGCATGTCTGACGAAATTATAATTGAGCAAAAATGAAAATAAAAACACCAAAAAATCCCTAAGAGTGGGAAAAATAAAAAATTAAACTTTGAAAAAAAAACAACAACAACAAAAATAAATGCAATGCAACTGCAATGTCGCCGCCCGCAAGCCCACTTGAGTATTTTTGTTGTTGTTTTTCTACCTTTTCCGAACAGCAGTTGCATTTTTGATTATTTTGTTGTTGTTGTTGTTACTGTTGGTGTTTGTGCTGTTGCTGTTGCGCCGTAATTGTTGCTGGCATTAAAACAGCACGCATAGGATTTTTATGTTTTCCGTTTTTTTCTTCATTTCCCTTCGTACTTTGTTGTTGTGGACTTTTATGTGTTTGTTGTTATTGTTGGAATTTATGTATTTGTTGCTGTTGTTGTTTTTGTTGTTATTGTGTGCATTGCGCTGCAATTTTTATGTGCGTTTCGTTGCATTTTTTCGTTCACATGTCGGTTTGTGTGTGTGTGTGTGTATGCGAAAAAAGGGGTTGATTTTTATTTATTTTTGTTGCTGTCGTAATTTTAACGCTTGCTGCAATTGCATTTTCGGTTGCATCCCCCACACCTGTGGCGTGCGTGCGGCTGTGTGCGCCGCCGTTGCAGTGCGTTTTATTTGCCATAAATTATTTGGCTTACCGTAAAAGCGCCTTAGCGCGAAAAGCGCCATTGTAGCGGAATAATTTTGGATTTTTATGCGAAAAGAATGCTAGGAAAATGTTGCTACAATAACACAATTCAAATACGTACTATATTATAAATAAATAATGCATTTGCATTTCAGCAACGAATCGAATTCGAATTATAAAAGTGTGGGAAATGAGAAGAAAGAAATGTCTTCTGGTCATTTCGAATCTCAATTTTATTCCACCAAAAATATTCCACCAACTTGTGCCGAATTATAAAAATGAAAAGAAATAAAAAGAAAAATGTCAGCTGGTCATGGGTTCGAATCTCAATTTTATTCCAACAATAATATTCCACCAACTTGTTCCAAATTATAAAAATGAAAAGAAATAAAAAACAAAAAATGTCTGCTGGTCATTGGTTCGAATCTCAATTCCATTCCAACAGCAAGCAAAGAGAATTTTGAGTGAAGGTAGCAGAACTCACAGTGGACAATTGAAAACCAAAGCATGAAAAATAATGACCTGTGATATTGTAGCTTCTTAATTAAAAACTAAAAATTATGAACACGATGTCTATGGTTGAGAAGGTTGCAGTTACAACTCGAGTTCCTTGGTAAAAAATAGCACCAATTGATTTTCAGAGAAGCCTTTTAAAATGATTTAAATCTCTTAAAGAGTTTCGTAGTAAATGTTAAAAAAGACTATCGCCTTTCAGAAAAATGTCTATGCTCTAATTTGCCTTTTTTAAGATAGCTCAATACTTAACTCTCTTGGTTTCTCGAGGACTTATTGTATTAACAAAAATGTCGAAAAAGTCAGTCGAATCGGTCAGTCGATTTGAGTTTTATTACCTTTAAAACACCAAAATTTTATATGTGATTCATATTCCAAAGTTAGTCGTTCACAACATAAAGAACTAGAAGCTTGGATATGACAAGAGAAAGGATAGATCTATCTATCTTTTCTATCTATGAAGATTACCTGTCTATCTATCTTTTATCTTACTCTTTTCTCTTACCATATCCAAATGTGACTAAGGCTACACTTGTTGTAGATCTATCTATCTGTTCTATCTACCAAATTTATCCGTCTATCTATCTTATCTTTTATCTTACTCTTTTCTTTTACCATATCCAAATGTGACTAAGGCTACACTTATTGTAGATCTATCTATCTTTTCTATCTACCAAACTTATCTGTCTATCTATCTTATCTTTTATCTTACTCTTTTCTCTTACCATATCCAAATGTGACTAAGGCTACACTTGTTGTAGATCTATCTATCTGTTCTATCTACCAAATTTATCCATCTATCTATCTTATCTTTTATCTTACTCTTTTCTCTTACCATATCCAAATGTGACTAAGGCTACACTTATTGTAGATCTATCTACCTTTTCTGTCTACCAAACTTATCTGTCTATCTATCTTATCTTTTATCTTACTCTTTTCTCTTACCATATCCAAATGTGACTAAGGCTACACTTGTTGATACTTCGTTGTACTTTATTCCATGTAACGTTCCTAAGAAAGCTTCATAATTGCGGGAATTCCGTCAGTAAAAGGTCTACGCTTTCTAGTCAGTAACACCTCAGACATTTTCTTCTCTTCCTTGGTATAGTAGGAAGGTCATCTGGAAGTTAACGACCTCAACAAAAGGTAGAGAATCTGTTTGAACTTCTCTTGAAAAGTACTCCCAAAAATGTCAGCCATTTTGGATGAGCAGTTGTTGTTTGACAATGGTTTGGGTCAGTCGATGCGAGTGCTGTTGTGAAAGTGGAGACAAATCGAGTATAGAACAGTCGTTACATGATTGTTTTTGAAAGGCAGTACGCCCACACAAAAAAAAGACGTAAAATGAACGTACAAGGACTCGTACTATCATGAAATTTTGGACAGTTTTGTTCAAATGTGGCCGTAGCAGCTTGGGAGACGATGAATGGTTGGGACATTCAAAAACTGCATCCACCGACAGTAACATTGTTCAACTTCACCAAATGTTGCCAGACAACGAATTAAATTGACACTGATAGCATAGGCTGTGAATAATTCCAAAGATCGAGTATGTCATATATTGAATCAATAGTTAGACATGAAAAAGAAGTTGAAAGAACATTTTGGGTGCCACGTCTACTCAAGTTAGGCCAAAAACGTGTTCGAATGAAGAAACTACTCACGTACAAAAAAAATTATCCCTCAATCAAAATGGCACAAAATTGTGGATTTTAATTGTTTAAACAAGGTTCATCGAATAGTATAACTTTTTCGATTTGATTGTGACGGTAAATAAAACCAAATAATTTATTGAGAAGCCTGTGGGAACATTAAAACGTAAATTTGTTAATCAAATCCGTGATTGAAACTAAATGTTTTATGGCTTCCAGTGCTATATGCAGTTTTAATTTAAATAATAAGACATTCTAAATGGTTGGAAAATTTAATTTTTAGTATTCAGGACGCAAAAAGTTTGATGGATTGTGAAGTCAACAAGTCCAGTTTGGTTCATTTCAACTGAAGTTTTTATGGATCAAAAGAAAATATGCTGAATTTTCATGGTCCTGGCTATTTATAAGTAGAAGGTTTTTTAAGCTAAATAATATTTAAATTATGGAAAATTCCAATCGGAAATTTTAGTTTTTAATCTTCAACTATGGAATGGTAAACTTTTGTTAAGGCAACTAATTAGACAACTTTTACTTTTATATAAAAAGTTTGATGGATTGTGAAGTCAACTAGTCCAGTTTGGTTCATTTCAACTGAAGTTTTAGTTTCAACTGAAGTTTTTATGGATCAAAAGAAAATATGCTGCATTTTCATGGTCCTGGTTACTTATAAGTAGAAGGGTTTTTAAGCTAAATATTTTAATTATGGAAAATTCCAATCGGAAATTTTAGTTCTTAATCTTCAACTATAGAATGGTAAGCTTTTGTAAAGGCAACTAATTAGACAAATTTTAATTGAATATTTTATATGTTCCAAAAGTAAAGACGAACATTTGATTAATTTTGATTGTTAAATTGAAAATTTAAATTTTGAAAATTTAAATCATAGAAAATTATATTATTATTTATTAATTTGTTTAGTATTTTAAAATCAAACATTCAACTAAATATTTATTTTGCTTTAAAGTTCAGAAGAATGAATTACGAATCTACGAATTTTTGTATTCCTTTTCACAACCCCAACTAGGACCAGTTAACTCTTTTTCAAGGTGCTAGCAACATTTATTGTGGCCAGAGACGATCCACAACTTTTCCATGGACAACGACCAATCTGCCTCTTTAATAAATACATTTCTAATCATTCCATTCTGCTGATCCATCGCCTGATTTGTACATAACATTTGCCATTGTTCGATCGATTTGTTTCGTGTGCGTCGCACTTTTACGGTACGTCAGCCGAACGAGTGCGTTTCCATTTTCCATTGGTTTTTGTTTTATTTTCGACACTCGACATGGCATTGCAGTTAAAAAATGGTTCGTGTGCTGTGTAGCCACGCCAGTCAGTTAGCCAGTCAGCCAGCTGCACCTACTCAGCCGCTGCGCCAGTCACCCCGCCAGCCGTAATCCGCCGCCGAAATCGCTCATTGCTGTTGCACATTTTTCGACGGCGACTGCAATTTTGTTAAAAAGTGCATGAAATTTCGTGTGTGCGTGCGCCATGTGCACTCTGCACGTGTTTGCGTGTGTGCGTGAGTGCAGTGTGCGTGTGCGTGTGCGTTGTTGCTGGTGTTTATGTTCGCATTTGGGTTTGAGGGCGTTCGACGCGGCGCTGCAATTTGGGAAGATATGCACTTTTTGCGAAATGCAGTCGTCGTCGTCATCGTCGCCAGCGTCGACGTCAGCGTCGGCGTCGTTGAATTTTTTGTACGTTTTTCCATCTCGCTCAGTTGGGCCACTTGCCCTGTCAGCTGTGGTGGTTTGCGCTCCTCACTCGTCCGTCCGTTCGTTCGTTCGTTGCATGCGCCCCATTCGTGTGCCGCCCCCTCGGCCCCGGCCAGTGTCGCGCACGCCCCATTCAGATGACAAAATATGAAAAATGAAATAAAAATGCACGCGTGACGCTCGGCGTCGTGCATTGCGGGCGTTTTTGCACAATTTTCGTAAACGAAAGTCAAAACGAAAATCACAAAAAAAAAGCGAAAAAGCGACAACGCCAACGAAAAAAAGCCTTGTGGTAAAAGTGCATAGAAAAAAGAGGAAAAAAGCGATCGATATGATGCACTCATTTCTGTCTGGTGCGCAGTGTGAAGAGCGCTGCTGCTGCTGCTGCCACTCGGCGCGTCCCGCTGCCCACTTCCGACCTTTTCTGGCGCTGTCACTGGCTCAACGTGACGACGCTGTACGGTGTCGCATCGAGCGGCGGCGGCGAGTGCGACGCTACGTGGCTACAACAAAAAAAACCATAATAATAAACGCTCGAAAAACCAAATTTGCAACGTCAGATTTTTTTGTGAAGAGCTTTTTGATTGTGTCCTCGTAAAAATTAATTTGAGGCAGGACAGCGGCACAGGGTGTGTGTGTGTGTGTGTGGGTGTAGGTGTGTGTGTTTGAGCGTTTGAATGAGATTGCGCCGAGGAGTGGGCGCTGGGCGCTGCGAGGCGGCAGGGGCACAAATGGACGCTGTCTTTAATGTAGGCGGACAAGCATAATTTGTGCAATGCATTTTGAATTTTGTCTGTTTACTGCAACTTTTGACTGAACTTGATGCAACAAAGCAGCTGAGGCAGAGGTTGCGAGGCGCAGTAGTTCGACTTGGGTTGAGAAAAGTTTACTAAATGTTGAAATATTTCTACTGACAGGATTTATTGAAACTCATTGATTACTCGTCGGATTTCTCTGCCATTGAAACTCATCTATAGAGAAGAAAATCTAAAGTTGTTTTGGTTCATTATTTTACATCTATTAACCGTGGTTCATTGTATTAAAGCTAATAACGGGTGTTTTTTCTAGAGGTGTAGAAAATTTGTTTACATTATAAGAAAGAAAATTGTATGCCATTTGTGTTTGAATATAATTTTAAGCTGCCACGGCTGCAGGTCCAATTTATGACCACTTTTTTAAGCAAAGGACGTCGTATGTCGACAATAGTTCGCACAATCTTTTTATTCAATGTTTCGGTTTCTTCCCATAATTCAATTACTTCACTTGGAAAAATAACGCGTTCACCAAGTGTTTCTTTCAATAAATATATTTTTTTACATGTGGCGCCGTTCTTTTGGAAAAAACATGTCTTGAGTCAACATTTCATTTAATTGGGGGCTCGAAATAATCGGCAATCTTTAGCATTCGCCGTTGACAGTAACGTTCTCGCTGTTCTCATTTTTAAGGAAGTAAAATGTGGATGTAATTGGGATTTGCGAATCTCTTGTAGATTCTCTTCACACTTCGTTGTACGAGAACATGGTCCATAGTTAGTAGAATTAGTCGCTTGAATGGAAAATTTTATATTTTGATGTCTATTTTATTATATTTATTTTTTACCGTAAAATGAACGTAAATAGCTCATTGTAACATTTTCGAATCGAACCACGATTTTCCAAATAAATTTGCACAATTTGTAAGCAATTTTCTGGGATTCTATTTATGACGAAATGGCAAACCGAACTGAGCACAATTGAGGAAATCATTGCCAGGTCTGACCAATTTTTGAGCGTTTAACCCCTTCGCTACAGCTTTTTACTAGAGAATGTTAAAATTCCAAATTCTTCGACTTAACCTCCTGTGTGATCATAGTAACAACGATCTGTAAACATTTTTGAAAAAAGTTTTCCTAAATCTGTTTTTTGGGATGTTGCCGTATGGCAACAATTTACATCAACGGTAATAAGAAAGGCATGGTCACAAAATTTTGTGGTACATTAGATTTGATCGGTTTAAGATTTTTTCCTTCTACAGAACTAAAAGCTTCAATTAAAACAATGTATAACAGTATTAATTTCGTATTGATCTTGCCGAGATAGATCTTCTGGCGGAAAGCATTATTTTTATCAAATGCGTCGAGTAAGTTATTTAAAAGATGGGGTTCTTCTAGCTCCTCTAAATCAGATAAGTCTGAGTCTTTAAAAATTATTAAAATTATCTCGATTTCACGATTGCCTTATGGCAACAAACAATATTCAAAAAATCGCTGTGGTGGTATTAATTGTTTGAACATAAAAATTTTGACTCACAAGTGAAAATCAAATATTTCTTTAGCCATTTCAACCATAATTAGTTAAAAAACAAGTTTGAAGTAATGTTAAAAATGGAAATTAAAAATGCGTCTTTTTGAAAAAAATTTCCACATGGAAAGATAGCATGAAAAAGTGTCTAATTTTTATTTTAAGGCTAAACATTAGGTTTTCTTTAATTCAAAATATTCTCAAGACTCCAACTTGCGCTAAAGACCAAACAAATTTTTGATTTCTAGCACCATAAGGCGCCCAGGAGCCCACAAACTTGCATGTTGCCATATGGCAACAAAATAGCGAAAGGGTTAACAGTTATCGGAACATTGAATTTCTAAAAAAACACATTAATTCCTTTTGTTGTTGTAAAATATTAAAAAGTTCTAATTTTTTTAATATACAATTTTTTTTAATTATTAATGAATTTAATACCAAATTTGATTTCCAAATTCAAAATTTAAATCGAAAAACTTGAATTTTAGTTTTTATTTATTTTTTGATTTTTATCAACGAACCCTGTATAGGTGTGAATTATTCCGCAGAGCTCATTCATACCGAAACATGTCCCTACAGTAATAAACAATTTTTGTTTTAGCAGCCACAGCAGCAAATAGGTGCTGGGCTGCTGTACATGTCTACGTATGTATGTGTGTGTGTAGAAGTATGTATGGCTGAATGTGTGCAAACAAAAAATTAAAAAAATTCAGCATCACTTTTTGTTTGTTGCCATACGACTACAACAACATCGACGAATATAAAACAAAACGCAACAATGAATGTATGTTCCACGACTCGACGACACTGAAATTAATGCATATTTCATACACAAAAACAACAAAAATACCAACAGCAACGACAATAACAATTTAACAAGAGGTGCTTCCAAAGCGCCCGCCAAGTCGCACGCAGAGTAGACAAAAATGCACACTAGAGCGCGGCATAAGGTACAACAGCAGCAGCAGCAACAACAACAACAACAATAAAAATAACAACAATAGCCAAAACGAGTGCACAGACAAGGCCTGACTGCCGACAGTCGGGGGACTGCTACAACAATTGCAACTGCCATCAGAGGATCAAGGTGTGATTTCACAAAAAAAAGTCATAAAACCAAAAAAAAAAATTTGAAACAAAAACTTGAAAAAATATGCAAAATGAAGGAAAACAGCAAAAATTGCAAAGCCCGTGAAATACTGCCGAAAAAATTTACGAATAATGCAGCGGAAAGGTACATAGCACTGTGTGTTGTAGCGACGAGCGGGGAGTGGAGTGGAGCGGGGAGTCAGCGGCGACGAGTGGCGGTTGGGGTGAGCGAGCGGGTTAGGTTGTATGGCGGATATGCTGATAAACATTCAAGTGCAGTGGCGGGAGCGTCGAACGCTGCGCCTCGACAGGTGCCGACAATGCACGAAAGGCGTCGAGTCGGGCGACGGTGTGGCGGACGTGGCGTGGCGTGGCGCGGCGCGCAGCGGAAGTGTTTACGTAGCAAACAACATCCGCTGAAAAGTGGAATTAAAAGTGGGAGTTGAGCATTTAAACAAATTGAAATGCAACACTGACAACAATAACAACAACAAGAGCAATAAAACATAAACCAAAATGCGAGCAGCGAGGAGATAAGACGTGAGGCACTAAAATATGTTGAATTGCACCCAAATTGCACCAGAACACTTGATGCCATTTTGGCGGTGCCAACATTTCGTGGCTGCATGTAGATATCTGTGTGTGTGTGTGTGTGTGAGGTCTACGGGTAGCGATTTATTGCCGCTTGCCACTCCACCTGCCCCCCCAAAGCGCTGTGAGTGGTATTAAAAAATATTTGCCAAATAAAAAAATACATGTAAATGATTACCATTTTTTATGGTTAACGAGAATGTTAACACACACACGCACACATGTAAACACACACCTTTTTGCACTTCATCCCCTCCAAACGAAATATAACTACAAATTATTGCCAAGTGCTGCCCCGCATGCCACCAGACAACGCAAAATGCACTCAACATTTACAGCATAACAACAACAACAATAACAAATTACAAGAACAGCAACAACAACAGTGATTGCTAGCAGCAGCAGTTTCATGGCAATGCAACAATTTTGGTGCGGAGTTGCATTGGTTGTGTTTTATTTTATTTTATTTCACGTTTTTGGGTTTACAGTTTTGTTTGTTTTTGTAATGTTGTTGCCAAACAATAAAGAATGCACTCGCGCTCGCATTTGTGCGTTGCCTGCAACTCTGACTCTGACTACGATTCTGACTCTGACTGCGACTGTGACTGTGAGTGCCACTGTTGGACTGGGAGGACGCGTAGTCTGCACTCGGTGGCTTTGTTTGGTGTTGGTGGTTGTTGTTGCACATCCTGAAGTGCAATCATCTCATGTATTGTTACCTTTTGCGCATTTCACCTTTTCATGCGATACTTTTTTTCGTTCCATTGCCGCGTCGTTTGCATTTCGCTCATTTTGGCGGCTGTCAGCGTTGTTGATTGCCACCGTTTGTTCTTTTTTCGGTGTATTTGCACATTTGGGTACATTTTGGGTGTGGGGGGATTTTTAGTAATCGAGCCACATTACAAGTACTTTGAGTCATGATTTTAAATTAAAATCATTGCGAGTTTACTGCGTGCTGATGAATGTTAAAAAAATAACCTCAAAATGGATATAAAATTCAAGTTAAGCTAATCGTTTTGACGGCAAAAGGGTCTGAGCTCACTTTTGTGAGAGATTTTTAAATCAATGTGCAAAATATGAGTTTAAAAATTAATGCAATTTATGAAATTTTATATTCTTTTTCAAACCAAATATGAGCAGCACTCTTTTCCTTTCATAAACAGTCAAACTTCCCCAACATGAACTTTCATAGAGCGAAATTCTCTTAATTAAAAATTTATTTATGGAAAATATGTTCTTGGTTTTTTGTTTAGTGTGTTTCGATCTCCTTTTAACAAAATTTCATTTAGCGCGTTGTCCCTCTACATCTAACAAAATTTACAGCTGAAAATTTAACTCTCATGCGTTTCGGAGGATTTTTTTCAAATAACTTTTATCAATGAAATTTTGTCAATAGAACTTCACACTTAAAAAAAGTAAAATATATTTAGGGATTCTCCAAAAAACGTCAGAAAAGCAACAAAACCTAAAAACCTTTTCAGTGTCCCAAGCAAGCAAAGATTTTGGGTCTTCAAACTTTTCAAAATTTCTGTTTGTTTCTGATGTTTTGTACAAATAACTTTTATCAATGAAATTTTATCAATGAAACTTCACACTTCAAAAAAGGTAAAATATATTTAGAGATTCTTCAAAAAACGTCAGAAAATAAACAAAAATTAAAACCTTTTCAGTGGCAAGCGAAGATTTTAGGTCTTCGAACTTTTCAAAATTTCTGTTTGTTTCTGATGATTTGTACCAATAACTTTTATCAATGAAATTTTATCAATGAAACTTTACACTTAAAAAGAGGTAAAATATATTTAGGGATTCTTCAAAAAAGTCAGAAAATAAACAAAAATAAAAACCTTTGCAGTGGCCCAAGCACGCAAAGATTTTGGGTCTTCAAACTTTTCAAAATTTCTGTTTGTTTCTGATGATTTTTTCAAATAACTTTAATCAATGAAATTTTATCAATGAAACTTCACACTTAAAAAAGGTAAAATATATTTGGGAAATCTCCAAAAAACGTCAGCAAAAAAAAAATAATAAAAACCTTTTCAGTGGCCCAAGCACTCAAAGATTTTGGGTCTTCAAACTGTTTCTTCAAAATTTCTGTTTGTTTCTGAAGATTTTTTAAAATAACTTTTATCAATGACATTTTACCAATGAAACTTCACACTTCAAAAAAGGTAAAATATATTTAGGGATTCTCCAAAAATGTCAACAAATAAACAAATATATAAACATCTTCAGTGGTCCAAGCACTCAAAGATTTTGGGTCTTCAAACTGTTTCTTCAAAATTTCTGTTTGTTTCTGAAGATTTTTTAAAATAACTTTTATCAATGACATTTTACCAATGAAGCTTCACACTTAAAAAAAGGTAAAATATATTTAGGGATTCTCCAAAAAAACGTCAGAAAATAAACAAAAATAAAAACCTTTTCAGTGGCCCAAGCACTCAAAGATTTTGGGTCTTCAAACTGTTCAAAATTTCTGTTTGTTTCTCATGATTTTTTAAAATAACTTTTATCAATGACATTTTATCAATGAAACTTCACACTTAAAAAAGAGGTGAAATATATTTATTTATATATAAACAAAAATAAAAACCTTTTCAGTGGACGCAGCACGCAAAGATTTTGGGTCTTTAAACTTTTCAAAATTTCTGTTTGCTACCAAAATTGTGAGTGGGAAATATGTTATGGTTTCAAACGGTATTGGGCTCAAAAGTTATGTACTCAACCTTCTTAAAATGAAATCCTATGTGCGACACTGGTCCCATAATTAACAATTTTGACAGCAGTTGCCTGTTTTTAGGGAACAGTTATTTCTATATAACGAATCTATATATGGTATATATAGTTGTTTGTCCTGACTAACTGACTGTCTGATTGATCATCGCCCAGCCCAAACCGCTAAAGCTACGTATATGAAATTTGAACTGCAGGTACATTTAAGAAAATAAACTTCCGCTAAGACAGGATTTTTTGAAATTTGGGGGTCTAAAGGGACAAAACATGGGTTAAGCTGTTGTAGAAGAAACTTCATACAATACGCCTATTGATTTCAAACTTGGTAAAAATTACTCCAAATCAAAAATAATTCGACATGAACCATGGAACCAGGGTTAAGGTTCGTATACAAAAAAAAAAAAACTATGAAAAAACCCTGAAATCATTGGCCTATTAACTTCAAAGTTGGTGAAAACGCTTGAAGTCAAAAATAATTTTCCACGTGTGTTTCATTCCTTCGAAAAATCTAACGGGGTGAACCAAGGGTTAAAAGTTTGTGTGAAGAAACATGATTTTTTACGCATTTTGACTTCAAACTTGGTGAAAGTACTTTTAATGAGAAATAATTTTACACGTGTTTTTTTAATTTTTTCGGCATAGGAAAATTTTACTGTACTCGTACTGACTTAGTGAAATTTTAATACTTTCAACTCACCTCACAGTGTTCAGATCACCACTGATGGATGAATTCGGCGATGGTTTGGAACTAAGATCTAGAGGCTGTTCACCGGTGGCATCACTGGGACTGGGTGAATCCTTGAGTGAGGGACTAACAGCGGCGGCCGATGTATCTGAGGTAGTTGGTGTGGCCGCACTGCTGGGCTGTGCTGTTTGTATTTGCTGCTGCTGTTGTTGTTGTTGTTGTTGTTGTTGTTGTTGCTGTTGCACCAATTGTAACCAATTAAAATCTATAAAAACAAACAAATCATAAAAGCACACAATAACATGGAATGTAACCAACTGTGTATACAAATTTATAAATTTATAAAAAAAAAACATTTAGAAAAACCTTATTCATGGTTAAAGCTAACTACACTATCATTACAACAACAATAATAATGAATGCCTTACTTGGATAATCGGAGAATGTCTGCATCACAGCTAATTGCGCGGCCATCGAATCCATTGAAGTCATGTTCGCTGGCAACTCTGTCAGGCGTGATGTTAGCAGCTTGTTCAGATTGACGCGATTGTTGTTGTTGTTGCTGTTGATGTTTATATTATTCACTAGTAATGGGCCCCCCACGGCAGCACTGCTAGCCAAATTCGATGATTCATTCGAATCGCTATCGGTGTCGAGCTGAAACGAGCGCAAATTCAATTGAAACAATGACGATATGAAAGTGAAGTGATGGGCGGTGGGGGATGGGGGTGGGTTGATGGCGGGTGTCACACTTACTCTGGGGCCGTGATCCGATTCGGCCACCAATTCGCCCTTTGCGTTCACGGTGAGTAGTTTGCCGTCGATGCAAAAGTGACACTTCTCATTCGGCTTCCAGTCGACTGGTTCGGGCTCGGACTTGGACTCGGACTCGGGCGGCGGTGGTACGAAATCGGCGTTGCGCCTTGCACTGGACTCGTTCGCTCCGTTCGACTGTGTCTTTGTGATGTTTGTTGTTGCGTTCTGCAGTGATGATTTTGCTTTTGCTATTGTTGCTGTGTTGTTGGTGTTGCTGTTGTTGCAATTGTTGATGTTGCCGTTGCTGATACTGTTGTTGCTATTACTAGTTGCTTGGCTGTGAAAATGTGATGTTGCTGTGGTTGCGTTCTTAGCTGCAAAAACAAAACACAATCGAAAGAGTTTTTTACAATTTTTAAACGAGAGAGGGAAAGTGATAGAGAGTGAGTGAGAGAGAGAGAGAGAGTATGTAATGGATCAATGGTGCTTTACCTAATTCAACCGCAAGCGCGTCGTTGTTGTAGTCGGCGCGCTTGTGCAGCTGTTTGCCTTCGCTTCCTTCGTCTGCCGGTTGACGGTGGCCTTTCACTTCCGGTGCGACGTGCAGTGGTTCCGCTGTCAGAGCCTGTTGCGTTTTGTTGTTGCTGTTGTTCAGCGTTTGCGATTCGTTCTGATGATCGCGTGCACGATCGATTGGCCTTGGTTCGGCTGTGTGTTGTTGCTCTGCTGTGGCTGTCACTTGGTCGGTATTCGAGTGGGTGCGCGTTAATGTCTCTTGGTAGTTCTTCCATTTCATGCGTTCCATCAACTCCTCAGCGACCCGTTCTAAGCCTGTCGATGAAAAGAGCGAAATTAAATTTTTAGTTGAATTTTTACTTGTTTTTAAAATGTTTTTGTGTATTTAAGAAGATTATGAAAATAATAACTTAACCCTTTCGCTACAGGTTTTTACTGGGGAAAGTTAAAATTTTAAATTTTACATCTTAGGCTTCTATGTGGTTATATTAGCAACATTCCATAAGAAATTTTTTAATTTTTATACTCGGACCCTGTATTTTAGAGTGTTTTTCTATGAGAGCAACCACATCGTTGTGGCTGTAATAATTACTTAGACATAAAACTATTTACGCATAACGAAAATTTGAATATATCTTCATTTACTTCAGCCAAAATTAAAAAAAAAAGTACCTAAATTGAAAGAAAACGTCAAATTAAAAAGTTCTCTAATTTTTTCTGTTTCTTCTTCCTTTACTATGTCAAGATATACCATTAAAAAACGTGTATACTTCTCGTCTTTAAACTTAAATATTCAGTTTATTAATTTCGTATTTTTCCCAAAACTTCAAACTATTCTAAAGACCAACAAAAACATTTATTCTTGCAACCATAGAGGATGCAGGCGTCAACAAAGTAGCATGTTGCCATATGGCAACAAAATAGCGAAAGGGTTAATGACTGTTGAAAGTGTTGGTATGATTTTCAAATAATTGTTGGGAGTTTTTTGTGAAAACAACCCACCAGACATTTTTTGTTGCCGGCAATAAGAAAACGAGTCGCCTCCGGCAACAAATTTATCGCCGGTAATATCGCCAACGTAACGATTTCGTATCACCAGTCGTTCTAAAACGTCCGCCGAAAGCAACTCGCCGTGACGAGTCGTTTTCTTATCGCCGTGTCGAGTCGTTTTCTTATCGCCTTGACGAGTCGTTTTCATATCTAAATACATCATATTGTTTGGATAATTATCAATATATAAAAAGTCAGTCAGTTTTGGTTGGGATGGAATTTCATTTGAATACAAAGATTCAATGTTGCTCTCATTGTTTTGAGCTTGAATCAATGCTGTTGATCAATGAAGCGTCGGCGAATGAATAAACATTTTTCTAAAGCGATCAATCTCAATGAAATACAAAGCATATCAATTCGATATTTCAAAGTCCTGGAAAACAAGTGTTTTCGGGACATGTTGCTAATTTGTCGCTGCGGCAATAAATCGGCGAGTCGCCAATTTGTTGCCACTGACGATTGTTGCTTATTTCTCACATTTTGCTTGGTGGGAATAGTTTTATTCTTATTATGAAAATTTGTATAGAGTGGCTACAAAACTGAAATCAATTGTATTAAATTTGAGGAGCATGACTCTAGGGGGCAGACCCCTCTTAGGCCATGAAGTCCCTTTATGAGACCACAATTAATCGCGCTTTAAACTGAACCTAATCTGGTCAGCCAGTACAACCTATTTTTCTCTCTAATCTATAAAAACGAAATTGCTTCAATCCATTTGCAAATTTATTGTGGAATTTTTAAATACATGGAAATTATTAAGTGAGCCATAGAAATATAACTTTTTGTTGTTACAATTGCATAATTGCAACTCTAACTGTAACTTGTCTATTCAAATCAAAGGAAAAAGTGATAGCAAAACAAATTGCAGCTCAGCTCAATTGAATTCGATTGGCAATTGCCGCAACCTGTTATTTCCCAAATATTATTGTATCGGAAACACTTTGTGCCGTACCCATTCATTAGAAATCAAAACGAATGAATTATTTAACGAAATTTCCAACTATAAAATCGTCAAATGCAACATTAATATTCGCAATTGTACGCAGTTGAAATTACGCGCCTTGTGCAGTGTTGCGCTTGCAGAGAAAGGCAGGAGTTGGGGAGCTGGGGGGTCGTCCCCTGCAACTGGCAATTTACAATTCGCACAGTGCAACATTTCACAAAAAGAATAACAACAACAACAATAAATGTAAACTGCAAACTACAACAACGGCCGCCGCCGACACACCCCAATTTGGTGCAAGTAAAATTTCTTCATTAAAATGCACAGCAACAAAAATACTATAAGGCAATAACAAAAAAGAACAACAACTACAAAAACAACAACAATACAAACTCGACACAACTGCGAGTGATAAATAAAATACAGCAAACCGAACTTTAAGTATTCGCATACAAACACATTTATAAATGAATGTGTGTGTGAGTCAATTCATATACACACACTCACACACATATATGTACGCTTGCATGGGTTTTTGTAAGTATATACGAGGCAGAAGTGATAATTTTTTCCTTGTCCATACATACATATGGACACTTATGTACACAACTGTACATATAATATATGTGCACACACACATTTACATATGCAATATATATATACATGTACACAGCATAAATGAGTATCACACTCTATGCGAAAATGCTCGACTTTGAGCTATTGTTGCATGCGGGGCCACGCAGTCGACGCTGCGGCCTCAAATCGGCGGCACGCGGCGTGCGATGCGGTGTCAGCGTGCGATTAGTTTGTACGTAAAAGTTGTAGGAAGCTTGGCATTTTCTATTCAACCGCACGCAAATTAAGTGAGTCACAAAAATTAGTCGCCACTCGGGCCGCTGTCCTGCGGCTCCTCCCTCGGTCCGCACACAACTTTAATATTTGTTTGTGCCATTGACAGCATGACGGCTATGCATGTTCTATATGTATGTATGTATGTGTGCATGTATGGCAACCCTGCAGCACGTGGCCCATTGATGCGGAAAGGGACACAGAGCGAACGGTGGCGTTGGCGGTGGAACGTGGGCCATGGACTTAGAGTGGTGCCGACGCTGACTTTGTGTCGCTATGCGTTTTGCAGTTGTGTGCAACATGTTTTAGATTGCGGTAGGCATTACTGGCCGGTAGCAGCGCACACATTAGCGACGCATTAATTGCGGTGACCGTAAATTTTATAATTGACTAAATTTTCAACATAGAAATCTGCTAAATAATGCAGCTAATGCAGAGGGACACTGTTCTTGTGAGATGCTAGTGGCATACTTTGTCGATATACAAGTATAAAAGCCACACAAATACAATGACTTCCTCCTCGGCCTTATCAGAAAAGAGTTGGAAGGCGCTAGGCATGGCAACACAAAAAAAAAGAAGTGCACTGTAAACTCGTTCCTCGCTTTCAATAACTTCTCTGACTGGATATAGAAGCCACATAATCAAGAAAAAAACGTAGCAAAACATAGAAAACATGGCCTACACGCTAATTGAATGTCCGACCATCACCACTGAAAGGGGACTGAGGTCTAGTTTGCTTCATTTTCTATAAATCAAATAAATTAAAATAAAATAAAATCAAATCAAAACAAATAAAATCAAATGAAATAAAATAAAATAAAATATAATAAAATAAAATAAAATAAAATAAAATAAAATAAAATAAAATAAAATAAAATAAAATAAAATAAAATAAAATAAAATAAAATAAAATAAAAATAAAATAAAATAAAATAAAATAACATAAATAAAATAAAATAAAATAAAATAAAATAAAATAAAATAAAATAAAATAAAATAAAATAAAATAAAATAAAATAAAATAAAATAAAATAAAATAAAATAAAATAAAATAAAATAAAATAAAATAAAATAAAATAAAATAAAAGAAAATAAAAGGAAAGGAAAGAAAATAAAATAAAATAAAATAAAGTAAAATAAAGTAAAATAAAATAAAATAGAATAAAATAGAATAAAATAGAATAGAATAAAATAGAATACAATACAATAAAATAAAATAAAATAAAATAAAATAAAATAACAAAAAAAAAAATTAAATAAAATAAAACAAAATAAAACAAAATAAAATAAAATTAATTTAATAAAATATAATAAAATTTTGTATGAACTGATCACACGACTGGCTCAAGGAACGGCTTGAAAACTTATATGTTAGAAACGTATCACATGATTTGCTCTAAAGACGATTTCTGACAAGTTGAGAGGAGCATTGTATCTCCTTCCTTTGATAGACAAAACTAGTATCTGAGTGACCAACAACAGATATGAGTACTTAAACAAAATAAACAGCAAGTGAGATTTTTCAAATTTATAACAACAACAACAACAACAACATACCACATACGAAAACCTCGGATACTTTAAGCGCCAAGTCTTAATCTTAACAAAAATTCACGCACATGTCGTAATTGAAGGATAACGAAACCTTTCCCAAACTCAAAGTTGATATAGGACTTTGAAAATGCATTTTTTTTATTTCAACTTATCCAAATGCTTCTAAATTATGGATTAGAGAAGAGTCGAAAAAGATTTCGCCTTGTGCAAGGATTTTTAAGGGCTCAGATTATATAATTGTTTGAAAAATGTTTAGTATTTTTAAAGGAAAGTCTTAAGAGGAGAATGTCTTTCTCCTCGATGCTGCCAATGGAGTTGAAATCCGGGACTCAACTATTATAAGTTTTTTAAGAAAATAATTGCAATGTAACTATTAAAATGTATCATAATTTTTTTTTTGTTGTTTATAATTATTATTTGCGACAATTAATTTTGGCGTTGCATAATAACTGTTATGAGAAATAAATATTTTTTTCGTTCTCGATAATTATTATTTTGTGATTTCGTTTTTTTTTTACGTAGCTTTATAACTTTTATTTATGACTTTTTTATTTATGTTACCGATAACCAGTGGCGGCTTAAGGTGCTCGGGGGCCCGGGGCGGCGACGGCTGAGGGGCCCCCACAAACGGTGCAGAATAAGTTTGCGTATAAAACTAATAACTGGAATTTCCGGTTATGCTTTTTAATTTTTTTTGAAAATTTGTATTCCATTGAACAGTAAAGGGACAAATTATTTTGAAACGTGTATGTGCTTGAAATTTTATAGAAAGCAATAGAATCCCAGAGAAAAAATGAAAAATGGATAAAAGGATAATCCTACTAAATCTTTCCAAATTTGATAAAAACTTTCGTGAAATTCGTCGGCCTCGATAGCTCAGCGGGTAGCGCGCTGGCTTCTCATACCGAGCGCCCCGGGTTCGATTCCTGGCTAGGGCTGGAAAAAAACACTCATCTACTTCTGTCGTTATCCACATGAAGGGAATGAGAATTACAAGAATCGCACAAGTGCGCTCTTGGCAGGCAATGGCAAAACCTCCAAGTGTGAAAGAAAAAACTGCCCATCGCCGTTCGGATTCGGCGTTAAACTGTAGGTCCCCTCCCCTCCCTTTCCCCATCCGTTTGAAATGTGTGGTATCACATGTTGAAAAAACAGTGTTGCATACGCATTTCAAACGGGTGGAATCCTGTGGTATCACAACGGGCCCGTTAAGAGGCCTAAGTGTGTCTCATACAGAGGCAGCCACTTCAACCTAACCTAACCTAACCTAACCTTCGTGAAATTAGGAAAACTTTTGGGAGAGCAAACGTTCGTCGTTCAAGAAGAAGATAATACCTTAGCCTTTTTAGTGATATATAGATTGTTCAAATCAGATGAGATTTGGGGAAGTTACTGACAAGTAAGTTGTAAGATGAGATTTGGGGAAGTTACTGACAAGTAAGTTGTAAGTTGTTATTACCTATTTTCTGAGCAAATATTGAGCCTTACATCAATAGAATTGAATGAAAAATGACAAAGTTATGATGCAGTGAGTAAAAACACCAACTTTACATTTATAACACTGTGCGAAAAAATTTTTTTTTGCCGAGACCCATCCAAATTTGGATATAGACGTGAAACTAGAGATCATTTATAGTAATCTGGCATAGTCAGTTTTTCATTTTCTGGCCCAAAGTCATTTTTAAAAAACTTTAAAATTTTAAGGACATACATATTTCAATTTTTTTAATATATGCGGTTGTGTAATGATGGGAATATGGGTATCAAATGAAAGACATCCTTTTAAATAAATTTTCAACTTTGAAGCTTCAGAACCAAACTATGTCAGGTAGGGAAAACATACATCATTTGGATTTCAGTCTGTAAATTCATACATATAAATTTTATTCTATTTCAAAGTTTCAGTCTAGAAAACACTTATTTTTTTGTGAATTTTTCGTGTCGAGTAGTTTAGAAATAATGTACAGAAATATTTTATAAAACCCTGTATCAGTAGCTTACTTACAAGGAGCATAGAATTGCTTTCGTAAAAGAGTCTATCAAAGAAGAAAACCGGATTTTCGGGACGATGTGTTGTTATCCAACCAATAATTATAAAAATAATAATAATAACTGTAAATTTGTTTGACGTCTACAAAGTTTAATGAGGTTAAGTAATTGCATAATTCTGGTTCACAAGCAAACTCTAAGATTGCGATATTTAATTTTTAACTTAGAATTTTGTATGTGCAAAGTATGCTCAAAATTTTAAGTTAAAAATTAAATATTGCAATCTTCCAGGGAAAATTTTTTGAAAATTTGCAAACAATTGTTATTTAGAAAGGATGTTTTCTTGCTTTTATTGAACTGAATTTGTTATTGCAATTTTAAAGTCAATTGTCGATACTCTGTCTCTTTCAATTGATAAAAGTGACAAACAACCTTTCAACAACCATTGTGGAGCGCAAATAGTTTTTTACAAGTTTCAGTTTTGAAAAACTTTAAATTTGTATATACAAGCTTCTCTCGGGGGCCCCCGGCAGCCCGGGGCCCGGGGCGATCCGCCCCTCCGCCCCCCCTGTTAAGCCGCTACTGCCGATAACTATTATTTAAAATTTTTTTTACGTTGTTTTATAATTTATATTTATGATTTTTTTGATTTACGTTGCCGAAAACTATTATTTCAAAGAAAAATTTGTTTACGTTGCTTCATAACTTTTATGAAAGAAATTGTTCTTTTACGTTGTATGGTTTAGTTGTTGGTGGATATTGGTTTTCTGCAGTTAATTTGCGGTTGTCAATTTGAAACAATTTAAAATCAATTCATACCCAAAATGTGGCAATTCAACGTACAAAAAATTTCTTTCAAAATAATTGTCGGCAATGTAAATGAAAAAATCATAAATAAAAGTTATGAAGGAAAAATAAATATAAATAATAAATATATAAATAAATAAACAAAAATTCTGAATATAATAGTTATCGGTAACGTAAATTACAAAAATCATAAATAAAAGTTATGAAGCAACGTAAAAATAAAAATCCCAAAATAATAACTATCGACAAAGAAAAATATACTTATTAATAAATAAAAAATATTTATTACATTATAATAGTTACAGGCGACGTAAAAAATGTCTTAATAGGAATATTTAAAAAATTTCTTATTGGGAATCATTATTATAAAGTAGTGTCCGACCGAATATTCGGTTTCGGGTTCGGTTCCGGCCCAAATAAGTGGTTTCGGTTTCGGCTTCAGTTTCGGCCAAAAAATGGCCGAATAGCCGAAACCGAAACTTTCTAGAATATATTTACATTTTATTGTGTAGCAGATATATAGTAAAAGGAGGAGTCATTTAGATGCCAGCAATGTAAAGAAACTTCTTTTTTTAGTATATAATATTAGTAAGGTACGAGTAAGGTACGAAAGGGTGATTTCTTCTTGTTTACGTTTTTAAAAAATGAATAAATTGTTGTTATTAATAAGTATTTATTTATTTATGCTATGTTTGTTTGTTTGATCTTTATTTACTTAATGTAAAATTCGTTTGTTGAAAAAAGTGCTTGATATGGTGATTTTTATTTCAACTAGAAAGTTTCGGTTTCGGTTTCGGCCGAATATTAAAAAGAAACCGAATATTCGGTTTCGGTTTCGGCCCAAAAAAGTGGTTTCGGTCGGACACTATTATAAAGTAATATTTTTAGAAATTTCTTAAATTGTCTCTTTGGTTGAGATGATCTCTGGGGTCGATGTTATTGGGCAGAATGTCGAGTCGTCAGTCTGTTTCATTGTTCCTTCAATATATATGAATTTCTATGAAAACCCAATATTCCAACTGACCAATTTACTACTTTGCGTGACATCGAACATGCCACATTTCCTAATGTTTATGCTGATTTAAGCAGCAATTACGGAACTACCAATACAAATGCAAATTGAAGTCTATCGCTGGTATGTGGACCATTCAAATAAAGAATTTCATAAATGCTGTGCGCCGTCGTTGCTCTTAGAAATTGCAGCCAAATGAAAATGTCAAAAGTCAGAGAAGAAACGGCAAAAAGCATAAAATATAGTAATTTCAAAAGCGGCACAGTGGCAATTTGAGACAAATAAACCAACAAACACACAAATCAACAAATGGAAAGTACAAAAATTGCCGTACATTAAAGTGAAAATCCTCCAAATTCCATGCATGCGTGAGCAAAATTAAAACTTTATGCGCAAAACTCTACTTCACACACACACATGCACACACATGCGCAGACACTCGCATGTTCACACGCAGAAATGAAATTATATGAAATTTGCCAGGCAAATCAAAAAATCCAAACCGACTCCTAGTCGGATGTGTGGCGGCTGTAACGCGGCTGAAAACCGTAGAAAAATGTTACGCATGAGGCAAATTAATAGAACGCACCGGCACACACACACACACACACAGACACTCGCCGTCGCACTTGTAGCCACTCAGCGGCAGACAGGGGGGCTGGCGGCGCAGGTGCCTGGTGCCGGGCGCCACCTCACACCTGACGCCGCGCAAAGACGTTAGAGCGAATGTTGCGCATTCGAATGCGAAAGCGAATCCGAGTGTGAATGTTTAAACAGGAAGTCGAACTAACATCTGCTGCGGCGGCAGCGGCAAAAGCGTGCAAACGAAGCGGACTTGCCACCTGCCAACTGGCTGCCAGGCCACCACCAGCGACAACGCCGTCACTGCCCCATGACCTGTTGGGACTGCGGCAGAGTGTGGCGCGTTGGCTGGTTGGCCACCGCGTTTGGTGCGTGCCAGCGTGCGTGCACATTTGGCCACGAAAAAAGCCAAAGCAGGGCAGCAACAACAACAACAATAACAATAACCATAACGTCTATGGCGCCAAATAGCAGCCTGCAACGCGCTCGTTGCACGTTGCACATTGCACAGGTTGCGCGTTGCACTGCTCATTCCGGAACAAGTTGCGCGCGCGGCAAAAACTTTTTAGCGCAAAAATGTAATTTTTTTTTTAAATTTTGTTATTGTTTTTGCACAGACTTGACGACGAAAAAGGCAAAACGTGTGGAAAATGCGAGTGAGGCGAAAAAACAGAAATGGGAAAAATCAACCAACCAACCAGTCGACCGACCGACCGACCGTCAGCGCACAACAACAGCACAAAGGGTCTGTGTCGAGCGAAACGCAACGCACAGAGGCGAGCGACGCCAACACGACGAAGAGGTTAATGGCCTCGAGAGACTTTCGAAACTCAAACTTCAAAAATTCGTGCTGAAAAACGCGCACGGAATGCAAACGCATTTCGCACTGAAAAGGGTTGCAACAACAAAAACAACAACATCACACATGCACAAATGCAGCAAAATATGCGTACAGACGCACACCAACTCACACGCAAACGAGCACATTCACTCACTTACTCACACACGCACACACACACACACACACACACGCATCAGCACGCGCACGCACGCAGCAGATACCGTTGCGTTGCAATGCGTACGGAAGCGCCCGCCTCACCAGCCCCAAACGTGCGCCGCACCTTTGCGTTGGCCACCCAAACGCCCATTCGCACCGCCCACCTGCCGGCGCCCGCGCCAAACTGTGCCACGCAATGTGCCTCCCTTTCACCCAGTTCCGTCAGTTGCCAGCGCTGGGCGCCTTCGGCTTTCTTGCATTCGCATTGGCAAGGCGCCTCTTGTGCGCCTAGTTGTATGCTTAATAGAATTTTTTTATTTTGCACGCGCCGCGGTTCGTGTCGCTGCGGGCCTCGGCTGCCTGGGTTAGCTGAGGTTAGGCGCACTTAGACGACGCCAGCCGGTGCATGTGTGGTAGTGGGCCACACACACACACACACACACAGTCAAGCTGTCAATATTTTTGCGCGTCATGGTTGTTGTTGTTGTTGTCGTCGTTATCGTTTTTAAAACGCAACGCACAGACGTTACTTGCGTTCGTTGAAAAGTTTCTACACTGCACAGCAAAACAGGCCGAACTTACGCTGCACTGCACCGCCGTTATGTGTCGCATTGGTGCAACGTTCCAGTATGCGTGCGTGTGTGTGTGTGTGCGGCGCACAAATTGACATTTTGTTGGTTTATTGAGCGTTTACTGAGCGACGTCTAGGCCGCCGTTGCTGGGCGCACTCGCCACTTGTTTCGGTTTGTTTGCGGCAAAGGCGCAGACATTGACAGCTGTCTTCAGCTAAAGAAGACAGCAACTCGAGACAGAGCTGAAGTGGCGGACAAGACAGTGGCATAGATCGTCGAGGATATTTGCAAACTAAAGAACAGAACAGAGTGGCTTTTAAACAGAACTGCGGCACTGACGCATAGCAAGTTCACTGAATAAAGGTTGTGAAATATTTGCTGTGCCTTTTATTGCATCACATTTGGAATAAATGGAACTGGAAGGAAATGAAAGATGACAGAATTGATTCAAAGCCACACCATGGAATCAATTCGATTCGATTTATTCGAACAAATTCGAATAATTTGATAATAAAAATTATTTAATAATATAAATTTAATAAAAAGAATGATTGTAGAATATCGCAACAGTTAATTGAAGTAGTAATTAGGCGATTTGTCCAATTATTGAAAGCTCTTAGATAGAGAGAGAGATAGAGATAATGACAGCCCAGTTTTTCGTATAATCCTCTAATAAATAGATATAGCTATGTCCAGGGGCGTAGCCAAGGGAAGATGGAGAGTTAGATATCAAAAGTCCCAAAAGACTAAAACACCGTTTTTGGCAAGACCGACCGGTTTCAAACCCAAGTTTTTTATTCAGAACAGTCCCCTTCGGTTTGTTTTACTCAGAATAGTTCCCTTTGCAATCAACACAGCGATTTTCATGGTCCAAAAGTATGTCGAATGAGTGCGATCGATCTACGTCGTCCGGGTTGTCCTTCAGGATGTCGCTACAAGCGTTTGGATGGCTTCTACGTCCTCAAAGCTGTTTCCTTTCATCGGAAATTGCGATGAAATTAGGCGATAAATGTGATTTTTAGTTAAAAAATCAGTCACATGTGCCGGTCGACAAAATGCCGTCGACTTGTGTCAACACTTTTCGGTAGCCAAATGTTTAGATACAATTTATAATATTTTTGTTATTGAGATGCTTTAAGTCACTTTTAAAAATTTCAATGAAAATGTTGACTAATTTTTTATGACTTCACACACAGTGTTAATGGAAACTGCAGCGATCGCAGGTTTCAGTTGGCCAACCCCGTAACCGCTCATAACCGTTTTCAAATCCCGCTTATACAACTCATGAATTCTGCCACATGATAAACAATTATCACCATAAAATTAATTCATCAATATAAATGTTTTGGTAAAAGTTTTACGAAGTTTAAAATAAAATCTAATATTGGCTTTTTGTTTGCTGTTCATTTAACACCTCATAACTCCGTTTCCTCCGTCAACCAAATATTAAGAAATTGTGACTGAGAACTGGGACATGTTCATGGACCTATCCAAGAATTGTATGGACATTAGACTTGATTTAGTGCACGATTTTTCGATTTCGATGCTCCGCAACTTCTAATTTTATGCGGTTTGGTAAAAAAAAAGTGCATGAGCCAAAAAATTTTGGGTCTAGGGTGGGGCTAAATGGCGTCTCATCGAGGTCAAAGTTCACAAAAAAGCTGGGAAATTCGACAAATTGCTCTACAGCTGGTCAGAAGTTGCTTTTAGAGGGTTAAAATCTATGACCGAGCCCTCTAGTTTTCCTTACTGAACATTTCTTTCAAACATACTCACCCCCTATCTCCAACCCTTAATGGGGCTCCCATACAAAATGGTAATTTTTATAAAATAGGCTCCCACTGCTCCCAGGTTGCTCCCAGACGTATCAAATGTATGACCAACATCCATTTATTTTCCCTTCCGAATGTTTCTTCCAAACATATCTACCCGCTAACTCTAAGTCTCAAGGGGGCTGCCATACAAAACTGGCCATTTTCTATGCCATTGGCTCCCCACTTGTAAATGAAGTAGTTAAGTAAGCGAGAAAACATCGTATCTCGGAAACTACTAAATCGATTTGAATGATTTATTCAGCGATCGGCAACATTATTGAGCGCAAAAAATACAAAAAAAAAATTAAAGATCAAAAGTTCACCACCAGAGGGCGTCTTCCATACGATCGGATTTGTGACGTTGTCAACTTTGGGTTTCTACAAATCAGAAATCAAAATATATTGTGGAAACCCCGTTAACTTCAATCAATCAACAAAGCTCTGGAAAGAGGAACATTCAGTACATAGTTCGTTCTCAGGAAGCCAACATAAAATGGCACAGGATTTCGAAGGAATTTCAGCGGCAAATTAAAGAAGATTCTGCCCAGAAGAGCAGAGCAATTGACAGTACATTTAAGAACATCAATTACGAAAAAAGTGATAGGATATTTCTCCTGATTTGAAGGGATTTTAAGTTAATGAGCTTAAGGGGCGAGGTATAGGAGCGGATAGGATCCTCAACACGAAGGAAGCGTAGGACGAAGCGAAGAAAAACTTTCTGCAGCACTTCAATGCGATTAATGTAGAACAGATGATAAGATCTTCAAATAAAGGAAACATGTTCATGCTTTGACTGGACAAAAGAGTTGTACAGCTACTATATCCAAGTCTTTAGTTTATGATACAAATTTTAAAAGGAAATTGGAAATGTGATGGGCACACATTGAAACACTTTTTGTTCGTTCTAACTGCTAAAAGCAAATCAATAGTTAGGTAACTAAGTAGGAGTGGATGTTTCAAGGCGAGATTAATTAAGCCATAGAGGCCAGTTCTGTTATAATAAAAAAGGCTAATATTAGCATTGATTGATTTTGTGACATAGAGAACTACGGCATTGCAAAGAATTCGGCAAAAGAACGTATCCGCTGTCCAGATATTTAAATACTGAAAATTTCATTGCAGATTTCAGACGTACTAAGGCATAGAAAATCTCAAATTCTGTACTAAAAGTTCTAGATTTCCTATAAGCTTCATGATTAAAATGAAACTTTGTGTGATTTATGATTAAACGTTAAAGTGCCAATTAACTTCCAACCAAAGTATTGAAAAAGATGGCATTTCAGTTGAACACAGCTCAAACTAATGTCACAATTCAAATGACAATTAGTTGATTGCTGGTTGAAAGCGCCTAAAAGTAGATCGCCACTTTAATAAGTAAACACAAATTGAATGTAACTAGATTTCACGACTAATCGGAGCACATAAATTATGTATGTACGAGCGTGAATTCTAGTTTCGATTTCATACTATGTGCAATTATGTATGTATAATACATACAACAAACTATGTATGTATGTATGTGTGTACATTATTTGCTAACTGCCTAATGCCCTAATCCGAAAGTAGTTCAACAAAATCGGCTCCCGACCGCAAATCTAAAATATTTTCGTGTCACACCAATGCGGTCAACGGGCGGAAGAACACTTCCCAAATACACACACACACATACAGACACATACATATAGACACAAATTGAACTCATTTTCATTGGGTGTGAATTTTTTGCACTCACTGCCGGATTTTCCTAAGGTATATATATACATATATATATATAGTTATAGCAGCAGCGTGTCGGGGGTATGTAATAAATATATATAAACGGTTGTATGTGTGTGTGTGAGCGTGGATTTTATGTTAATGCGTTTTTGGAATAAGTTCGCGCTTTTCGTTGTTTTTTTTCGGCATATAAATGTTGTACATGGCAATTATGTACTGACGTCGAGTACATATTTAAAATGTCTGTATATATGTAAATATATATTAATTTATTGTTGTTGTTTTTCGCTTTTCATTACTTTTTACAGATATGGCTGTTGTTGTTGTTGTTTGTACGCACAAGTCCTTCCCACACACAAACTCTTGCACACTCACACTCCCACAAACAAACACACAAACACTCGCATAGTCACCAATTTTCGTTGATAATATTTTCATTGTATTTTCGTTCGTTCGGTTCGGTTTGACATTTCATGTTATTATTGCAATTTTTGTTGTCAGCGTTCTTGTTGTTGTTATTGTTGTCTTATATATGTATGTCTGTATATATTTTGTCTCGCTCGAAATGTCATGTCAGCAGGACGATGGATAAATGGTTGGAAGGACGACTACAGCGACTACAACTTGCACATTATAAATAAATGTGCGTTGTGTGTGTGTGTGCGCGCCATGTCTGGCTGTAAGTGTGCGTGTCTGTTTGTCTGTGTGTGTGTGTGTGTGGCCAAATGTACGTGCGGGTGTTAATACAATGGCGCCCATGTACTTATAGGTACATATATACACAAACATATGTACATATGTGCATAGCACACAGACAACGGTCGTTTAAATGAGATATTTTAAATTTGATGGCTGCCAACAGCGAACGAGCGAACGTTTTTTAACCAACTTTTTTGCCACTGCAATTTTGTAATTTTTTTTACAGTATTTTCTTTGTTTTTTTTTTTTGGTTTTTCCTTTATTCTCAAAATAAATGCAGCTGCAGTGGCAATAACAGCAACATGGACAACACAAACAACAAGAACAACAACAACAAAGTCAGCGTCAATATTTGTGGTTATGTTAATAAATATTTAATGCATCGGCGCGTATATAAAAGTGCGCGTACATAATGCAACCCTTTGCGTGCCGAGGGACGCCTGCACCTACCCACACATGGCGCCGCACATAGTCAGTCAGGTAAATAAGTATGTGCTGGCCTATGTAAGGCCGTGCGTTTCTGTTAATGTGTTTGTGTGTGTGTGTGTGTGTGTGCATTAATCGATATTCAGTTTTCATTTTAATGAATTTTTCGCTCTCATTGTGCGTTTAATTCAGCGCAATTTGGATGATTTACCGCGCCGCTCGATTGTTGCTAATTTAAAATGTTTAAATTGCATGCACTCGTATTGCCATATTTCCAAATGTGCCATCAGCACATAAATCATTACAGAACACAAAGACGGAAAGAAATTTATCAGACATGGTCTATTCTCATGGAAAACGAGATTGCTCAAAAAACCAAATACGAAATATATTTTTTTGCAAAATTCATTCATTTTATTCAAAATAGTCTCCTTCTACTTTGATACAAGGTTTTTCACGATCAATTAAATCATCGAATGATTTTTTGAGGCCATCTGCATCCATCGTCTTGAAAATGTCGGTCGTCGCCTTTTGAATCGCTTCGACATCAGGATATGATTGTCCTTTCATCGACAAATGCATCACTTATTGCATATTCCTCATTCGGAACTAACACTCAGCTGACACATGTCTCTAATGCTCTTAACCTTTTCGACCCCGAATTTTAACCTTTGTCTCGATATTACTTTTTGGTATTTAAATCACGAAACATTTGCCTAAGAAGTGTGCACACAACATTTGAAGTCGCCACGCCTCTTTGTTAGAGTTCTAGAGCTAGTTTACTTTTGAACAATTTTAGCTTAAAACGGGTTAAATACATTTTGTATTAATATTTTTTAATTACAGAAAAATTATTTAATATTTATGGAAAAATACAAAATTATCACTTTTTGATTTTATTTAACCATTATTAAAGAAACAGGGTTTTTGATCAAACGCGCCCAATTCGTAGACTTCAATTAGAAAACAAACTTTCCCTGAAATCGCTGCAAATTATTGGAAATTATTTTGGAGATAACGGTAAAATTTTTGTCATTGGCTTTTCAAAATCTAAAAATATTATTTTAATGGTGCCTATTTAAATTAAACCCCTAAATCAATCGTAGCTTTTGCTATAAGATGAAAAATAGGTGAAGTTGCTCTCAGGAAACTTTGGGGTCGAAAGGGTTAAGTGTCTGCTGTCCAAATGAAAAAAGATCCGAGGTACTTATCGAGTGTGCAAATCGACACGGAAGTCGGAACAAACACTAACAGAACTTAGTTTCTGAACCCAATGAAGTCAATGAGTTAATTTTAATATCTGAATTTTAATATTTCAGCATCTGACTCTCTACTTTCGAAAAATTAATAACAAACCTTAGACAATAGCAAACAGTCTCTTAAATTCAAATCAGTTTGAACCACAATGAAGTCAATGAGTTTTAATATCTGACTAAAATATTAGCATCTGACTCTCTACTCTAGAAAAATTAATAACAAACCTTAGAAAATAGCAAACAGTCTCTTAAATTTAAATCCGTTTAGAATAAACATTTCGCCAACATTGAAATTTACATTTTATTTGCCATTTCGATCATTAAGTCAGCGCCGTAAAACTTCGACCAAATCCAGCCAACTCCTCGCATCGACATCGACAACAAACTTTGGCAAAAGCAAAAATTAATGACTGCTCACTGTTTGCCTTCGGTGCCCCTCCCCCGTCCCCCCTCCCCCAACCCAACTAGCTCATTTCGAATACGCTGCTGCCATTCTTGTGCGCTGCATTCAAGCAGTTTAGAAATTTTGTATACTGTCCTGTCCTGGCACACATCCTGGCCCTCACATGTCCTTCGTTGGCGCTTTTCAAAAGTCATCGTCTACACATTTGTTGTGTTGTGTTGTTTTGTGTGTCTGTCTGTACGTACGTTCGTTTGTGTATTTGTCTGGCTGCCTGTCGCATGTCCGTCGGTGCGTCGTCCTTTTGTCGTCGCTGTCGTCACATGTCCTGGCCTGGCGCAACAACAAATTGGTTGGGGCAAGTATAATTTCGAAAAATAAAACGAACTTTAGAAATATAGCAAACCAACAACAACAACGACAACAACATCAAAAGCGCAACAACAACAACAACAGCAACACCGATAGCTAAAACAAAACGACTAAAAATGAACCGAAATGAAAGGAGTGTCTTCCACTTCCCGTTCCGCCCAGCAATGCCAAAGAGCAAAAAACGAAGCAAACCAAAAGCGAAAATGAGTCGAAGGTGAGCTTGGAACGGTGAAGGGGGTGAGAGGGTGGCAAACTAGCAAAAAAGCGTTGCATGCGTCTTGGGGTTTGTTTAATGTTCTGTGCAATGAAATTGCATGAAAGGACATTCATTCAAACCTGTGTGCGTGTGAGTTTTAGTTTGTGTGTGTGTGTGTGTGAGTGCGTTTGTGCGCCTTCAGTGAGCCGATGTGCGTGCGTGTGCGTGTGCTTGTGTTCGTGTTTACATTCGCCTCGTGGGCAACTGTCCACCGCAACAACCGAGCAACCGAAATTGTGACGCCGCCAGCACACACACACACACTCAAACACACAAACTAAAGGAAACGCTGAAAAAAACATTGTACGTGTGCGTGTCCGCTGGTAGGGTCGCGCTCGCGAAAATTCATATCATATAAATATGAGAAACGCTCGGCGGCCCCCGTCGCACCACCACCGCCACGCCGCGAAATTAATAAACGCCCCCATGTCGGCGCGCGGCGCACAACTAAATCCACTGCACTTCAGCTGCGCAAATAGGGACACAAAATTGTCCCCCCATGTCGGCCGGCTCCGCTGCCCGCCCGCCCGCTCGCCGCTCAGCCGGTCGGTGCGCTTTGGCCGGAATTAGCAACAGAAATAAATTCAAAAACCCGGCACACTTGCAGCGGCGGCTGGGCGGTGGGTTGGCGTTTTTCGGGGTGGTCATACCGAAAAAACCGAAATTGGCTTGTTGTCTCTTTCTATTGTAGTGGCATGTTGCAATGTGATTGGTTGCACTGGGTTTTCGATAGTTTTTGGTTGGTTTTTATTGTGCGGCGCAAGGAAATGCAGTAAATTAATTTCTTGGTCGGCGGGCAGCGGCAATGGGCGGGGGGGTGACGCATTGGCGAGCATATGAATTCTGCATTTTGCATTGCAGGACTAAGTGCGCGTATAGTAAATGTGTGTGTGTGTGTGTGTGTGGGAGAGGGAGGTGATGAAAAGCGACTAAAAATAATTATTTCTTGTAGCAGCAAAATTATTGATAATACGGGAATAGTTGGAAAACTAACAGTCGAAGTGTTTGTTTAGAGAGCATTGAAAATATGTTGGGCTCTGTTGAAAGTGGCCAGTAAGTGTTCCCATTACTTCAAGTTTTGCTAATCGGAAAATCGGATAGTGCGTTCTGAAGCGAACTAGTTTTGAATCAAACTATCTGGTGTTTGGATCTTTCAGCCGAATCCTAAAAAATTTTTTTTTTTTAAATTGAAAAATTTGATTTCTGAACCAGTACAATTTTCAAATATCTGTAGCGAACCAACAACTGAACTATTACTTAAATTTTAAACAACTTTTCGGTTCACACAGTTTCAGAACATTTAAAGGAACAATTTTTAAAATTTAGTTTAAATTTTATAAATTTTTAAATATAAAAATATGTAAAAATTCACTTAAAAAATTTCGAATACAAATTGCTCACTGCTTGTTTTTATTGACAAAGCTTGGAGTTTTCGGTAACAATTCTCAACACATTATTTTTTACTGAACACACATGTTCCGTTTGAAACACAGCAAATTTACATTTTGTATTATTTTTTTATTTTTATAGGAATTTTTTTATTGAATACAATTTTTTTTTAAATTTTTTTATAAACCTAATAAATAGATTTTATTTATAAAAATGGTTTGTGTATCTTTATATATGCATGATTTTTAATTTTTAAACCAAACATCATTGAACCGAACCATTATTTCAAGAGTGAGTTCGAATTGGTTCATGAACCGAAGCAGTGGTTTGAAGCAATCATAATTCATTGCACCAAACTACATCAAAAAAAAATTGGAAACCCTAAGAAACAATCGAATTAAATAGATTTAGATTTTAGATTTTATTTATAAAAATTATTTTTGTATCTTCAGATTTACATGATTTTTAATTTTTAAACCGAGCAGCATTGAAACGAACAATTATTTCAACAGTGAGTTCGAATTGGTTCATGAATCGAACCAATGGTTTGAAGCAATCATAATTCATTGCACCAAACTACATCAAAAAAATTGAAAGCCCTAAGAAAAAACGTCTTCTGGGTCAGCTCTACTTGGCAACTCAATTGGGATTCCTATCATTTAGGATCCAGCGCCCTTTCCTAACTGTTGGATTTCTTGTAGATCTAGGCGGGATCGAAAATTTCAAAGCTTTGAGACACAATCGAAGAACAATCGAAGGCTTTGTTGAGTACAAACGTCTTCTAGGTTCTCGGTGACCTTGCTGAGTCCATTCTGATTTCGATCATTTAGGATTCGATAATCTTTTTATCAGTTGGGTTCCTTATAGATTCAGTTCTACTCGGAGACTCTGTTGGGTTCATTTTTATTTTGATCATCTATCGAGTCCTAGATAGATCCAGACGGGATCTGAAATTTCTAAACTTTGAGACACAATCGAAGAACAATCGAAGGCTTTGTTGAGTACAAACATCTCTACGTTAGTTCCACTCTGTTACCTTGTTGATTCCATTGAGATTCCCATCATTTAGGATTCCATGATCTTCCCTATCTGTTGGGCTCCTTACAGATCCAGGCGGGATCTTATATTCCAAAGTCTTGAGACCCAATCGAAGGCTTTGTTGAGTACACACGTCTTCTAAGTTAATTCCATTCGCAGACCGTATTGAGTTCATTCAGGATTCGATGCCACTCCCTATTTGTTGGGTTCTCCATAGATCCAGAATGGATCTTTTTGGAATCATTTGGACTTGACGTCTTCTAAAGAAGTATTGATTTCTTCGAAATGAATTTGATGTTAAAACATGTAACGATTGTCCTACATACAGTCACGTAGACTGTTTGGCCTCGACGACTCTATCTTCCTTGAGTAGAAAATACTCAGGTCCGCGGGTGTTATACAATGAGGCTTCAATAAGGACCATATTAAGTTTTAAGGTTGCTAGAGGCACTGAAACTCAACAAGGTTACGAAAACCGAAAGTATTCGGCAGTTTGAAGCTTTCAACTGTCACTGTGGTCTTTTGACTGAAACTCTTGACTTCCATTATGCAGTTTATGGCAGTTATTATTGTAAGAAGATAACTTTCAGTGTCGAAATCTGGCATTCCTGTCAGTACTGTGTACTGCAAGGGGGATTTTGGGGGTTCAAGCCGCTCCCAATCATATGTTTGTTATACAAATTGTGGATAACAAATATGGTTTCAAATGGTATTCGGTTCAAAGTTGTGTGCGAAACCTTCCCGCCCCCCCAAAAAAAGTTTAAATACCCTGTGCGCTACAGAAACTGATACTGAAAGATTAATTTCCATTGTAGTCGCAGAGAAGTGAAATTCTGTTAAATAAAAACAGCTGATATTAACAGACAGAGTGACAGATGGTGCTCAGATTTCGTGCGGTAATTCAATACAATGTTACTAACTTACCTAAAACTACATTAAAAAAAACAATATGGAAATTGTGCTCATATCTCTTACGCGTGTCTGTATTTGAAAATCGCATACTTTAGCCACAGGAATGTAAATAAATGACATGATAACTGTTTTGGACTCACTCATAATCGAACTATAAACAGGCAGATAGATTTTAGAAACTTTTTCAAAGTCAAGGGTCAAATTAGTTTTTAAGTTAAGAGAGTTTTAAGAGGTTAAAGACCAAGTTTAGTTATGAAGTTTTTTCGAATTTTGTTCTTTCAATTCAATGCAATAATGAAACGAACAAAAACCAAATCAATTTCAAAACCAAACCTGGCTTCTGGTAATTTCAAAATTTTGGAAATTCATGTACCAATTCGTAATTAAATTTCATCTCAATGTCAATGGTCATTACTACTCAATACTTCTCTATATGAATTAAGTTCAAATTTAGTCCATATTTTATTATTATTTAAAATCCTTAATATACATCACGTTGTTCGTTTTCTACAAGAGAGATTTCAATACTTCAAACTTTGAATTCTGCCCACAGCTGTCGATAGTTTGTTCAGTTTGTGAATTCCGCACCCAAAAACAAAATATCTCTTCCGACATGAAAACCGTCTATGCAACATGACAGGCAACCCACTTTGCAAACAAAAAGCCTCAGGTTGTCCATGGCTAAAGTGTTCACAACGAAACGAAAAAAATATGGCACAAAATACAAAAAAAAAAAAACACAAAACCCAGAATTCACTCATTGCATGTGCACGCTCGAAGGAGAGAAATCTAATTTCCGGCGAAATATTTCGAAAAAAGTCACACCCACACACACGCGCGCGCTCACAATACACACAACTAAACCCAAACTAAAACTAAAACAAAAAATATAAACGAAAAACGAAAGCAAAGCGAAAAAGAGCAGCCGTAATCGGTTGAATGGACGTGGACATTTATTGTCAGCATTTGTGTTGTGGTCCATTGCCCATTGCCGACGTATTAAAATGATGCCAGCACGTGCATGCAGCAACACACACTGGCACATATAGATACATTTGTGTGTGTGTGTGTGTGCATAACCGAAATGCAGAGCAGCAACAGGCTGCAATCCTAAAAGCATGCTATGAAACTAAAACTATCCCAATTCATTCATTGAATTCGGAAATTCAATTTACTAAACGTTATTATGCCGCCACTCGGACGCCTGTGCGCCAACAATGCAGAACGGTGGGAGGGGCTGCGCATGGAGATTGCGCCACTACAGCAGCCTGTTGCAACAGCCACACCAACACACACGCACACACAAAGACATTCGAGCGCGCGCTTGCAGCCATTCATGAAATGGATAAATCGTTGTGGCACCAGTGAAGTGAGGCAGGAGGCAGCCAATGTGCGCTGGGCGCGGCTGGTTTCGAGTGGAGTGAAATAGAGATGCTAAACATTTTAGTTGCAATAGCAACAACAAAAACAACCAGCCACAATGCTAACAACAACGAGCAAAACAACAGCCGAGCCGAATTCAACTGAAACGACAGTGGCAGCTGTTGCAGCAACACACACAACGCCGACTACTAACTACAACAGCAACCAACAACTATGACAGCAGCGAGCATAGAAGACTGCACAACTGCAAACAGCAACAACAACAACAATAACAACAACAACGATTACGACAATGACATAACGATAGCGAAAACGTTTAAATTTTAATGCAAAGCATTGAGCGCCGACTGCGCGGAGACAGACGTGTTTTGGCAGCAATGCTGCACGGCACTTTCTGCTGCTGGTGCTTTTGCTGCAGCTGCTGTCGCATGCAACAAGTGGCAAAACTATTTTTCATGTGCGCGCACATTCGAGCGTCGAACGACTCCTGTTGCTGCGTCGCCACCAGCGTTGCGCCACCACACTCCAAGTTGCGCTGTTGCCGTTGTCGTTGTTGTTGTTGTTGTTGTAGTTGTCGTTGCATGATTCACTCCTTTTGATGCTGAATGCTCTGTGGAATTTGTTGGCTCGCATATTTGTTTGTGTATTTGTTCTATTCTATTGTTTTTGTTGTTGTTATAGTTGATGCTGATGCTGGCCGATGTGTTTGAATTGTTGTTGTTGTTCTTGTCGTTTGTGTCGTTGCGTTCTTGTTGCTGTAGCTGCAAAATTTCGTGCGCTTTGTTGTTGTTGTTGTAGTTGTTTTATTTTGTATTGCTGCCGTCATGCTTAGCAATGCAATGTTATGCTTGTTGTTGTTTTTGTTGTCATTCTAATTGCTTTCGTTGTTTTTGTTTTTGTTGTTGCCATCGTTTTCTGGTTGCGCTCAGTTTTAAGTTTGAAGACTTGTGCTGTGTTGTGGTACATCACTTTTGTGGGTGTTGTTGTTACTTGTCATAATGATTGTCAGAATATGGTTTACTGTTTTTTGTGAGAATAGATTTAACTGTCTTCGATTGCTCAACATCCGCCCATTCTACCAGCTGCCATCGATTGTTCAACGAGCAGGCTTGCAAGGGTTTACTTGTTTTTTTCAATATGACCTCTCATTCTGTCCTTTTATTAGCCAATCTTCCTAATTACTTAGCAGTTGTTTCTATATAGCCACTCATCTATTTATCTATCCCTGCATTCATCTATCCTCTGAGCATCTGTATAAACATCCATTTATCTATTTATCTGCCTTTACTTCTATACAATTCTTTAACTATTCATCTATGCCTCGGTCTTCTTATCATTCATCTACTTATTCATCCATCCATCTATACGTCCATCTGTTTATGCATCTACCCATCTATGCTCGAAGCCTCTGTTTATATAATATATCCATTCATATATGTTCCTGTCCAACCGTTTATGCACTCATTCATCTTTACATCTATTCATCTGTCTATGCATTCATCTATCCTCTGAGCATCTGTATAAACATCCATTTATCTATCTATCAAACTTTACTTCTACATATACAACTGTTCAACCATTCATCTATGCCTCGGTCTTCTTCTCATTCATCTAATTATTCATCTTCTCATTCATCCATCTATACGTACATCTGTTTATGCATCTAAACATCTATGCTCGAAGCCTCTGTTTATACATCCATTCATCTATGTTCCTGTCCAACCGTTGCAGTCATTCATCTTTTCATCTATTTATCTGTCTATGCATTCATCTTTACTCTGACCATCTGTATAAACATTCATTTATCAATTTATCTGCATTTACTTTTATACAACTGTTCAACCATTCATCTATGCCTCGGTCTTCTTCTCATTCACCTACTTATTCATCTTCTCATTCATCCATCTATACGTCCATATGTTTATGCATGTACCCATCTATGCTCGAAGCCTCTGTTCATATAATATATCCATTCATCTATGGGTCTGTCCGTCTGTTAATAGACCCATCCATGTTTACACCTACAACTTACAAATTGTCTACAACTGTTCAACCATTCATCTGTGCCTCCGTCTTCTTTTCTATGTAAACTTATTCATCTATCTTTCCGACCATCTGTTTATGCATCTATCCATCTATGCTCGAAGCCTTTGCTTATACATCCATTCATCTATGGATCTGTTTATCTGTTTATGGACCCATTCATCTATTCAACTGTCCAACCATTCATCTATGCTTTATTTTTAATTTATTTATCCAACCATCGGTTTATGCACAGATTCACCTATGTTTTTGATTATGTCTTTATTTTTCTGGTTTTTTATACTACTGTGTACAAAGAATACACGGAATTTGTTTATAATTCAAAAAATCTTTATTTATTCTTCCAAATCAATTTCATCGCCTTCAAAGTAGTCCCCCCCGATGCAATGCACTTATGCCAACGGACTTTCCAATCTTCGAAGCATGCCAAATAGTCACCTTCCGGTATGGCCTTCAATGCGCGCGCCGATTCACGTTGAATCTCTTCAATCGATTCAAAACGGTGTCCTCGAAGTGGTCTTTTGAGTTTGGAGAATAGCCAGAAGTCACAAGGAGCCAAATCAGGCGAATACGGTGGCTGTGGAACGATATGAGTTGGCGAAATGCTCACGAAGAACCAATGCCGGGTGAGATGATGCATTATCGTGATGCAAAACCCAAGAGTTGTCTCTCCATAAATCCGGCCTCTTTTTGCGAATAGCTTCACGCAAACGACGCATAACGCTCAAGTAATATTCCTTGTTGACAGTTTGGCCCAGCGGAAGGAACTCATAATGCACAACACCACGATAATCGAAGAAATCGAATTCCGGGTATTCTTTGTACACAGTAGTATATTTTTTTATTAGACAATATTTCAACGTTCATCTGTTTTTACATGTTTTTTTCTTTTCATCCGTCTTTGTATTATGTTACATCACACTTATAGCTTATCACATTTATAACCCCTTTCATCCATCCATCAATCTTTCCTTTTTATATTCATTCACACATCCATCAATCATTTCAGCTATCCATACGTTCCTCTTTTTTAGATTTTCATGCCCTTTCATTCATTCATATACCCATTCAACTATCCATGAACACATAATTTGCCCGTTTATCAATTTATTCAACTACTAAGGCATCCCTATATCTTGCTTCATCTTAGGGCACTATTCAGGATTAAGAGTCCTTAAGAATATCCAACGGACAGTGTAGACTTATATGATAGGGTTAATAAGTAAGAGAGTGAGTTCTTTAAGGGATGCTTATCATTTTGTTGACTGTCTCTTTGTTTTTAGAATAAGGTTCGACCACTTTCAGGCACTGATCATCCAATTGGAGTAGATGCTGATCTGATGCCGACTTTCGGAGATTCAAAATTACAAACGATTTTTTAAGTATTAATGAGAATAAATACAAAAATTGTGGATATGTTGAACATAAATACAGTAAGACCCACTTGAATACCTCACTCATCAATGACATTTTTTAAGTAGTCAAGCGAGTAGAGTACTTTAGCGGGTTGAGTACTAAACGCGCATAGAGCATAGTGTCCGCAAATAATGTTGATTCGGCTTTCACAGTGCACAGTCTTTTCAGTCTTTTCAGTCTTTTTCCTTAAAAAATTAGGGGCCTCAAAATAGGCTCTTTTATATGTTCCATTTATAGTCTGAAATACAAGCAAAAAACGAAAAAATTTTGAATTGCTCGGAACAAAAAAAAATTACAAATGTTGCATATTTTTAGGCTCCTATTTTTTTTAAGGAAAAAGTATGAAAAGTGATGAAAATGACTATACTACATTTTTGCTATTATTTCAATGCGAATGTGCATTCCGCCAAATAATTTGGCTGTGTTGTATTGCTTGATGTGTCGGGTTTCATTATACGCCTAACTCGTTAATTGATCTACGAAAATTGTGAATGTTTTTAACCATCAAAGAAAACGCCTTAAAATCCCATTTTTTCCGACTTTGAGGTCCAATTACCGCGGCATTTTAAAACTTAGAAAAATAAGTTGCATCGGAAAAGAAGCCGTGCGGTGTTGTTAATGCGATAAAGTGAAAATCATGTCAATCGGTTTTTTGGTTTAGAAATTACGATCAAAAATATGGATGGTATATGGACATGGTACCTATATCTCACTAACTAGAGGTGCTAGAAAAAATCTGAGGGTAGTTTCGAAATCAGCGCATCCAAATTAGTAAGAAACAGTAGAAAAACTCCATGCAACAGAAAAAAAGTGTTTTTTGTTGTGCTGTGTAACTGATTCGAATTAAAGGGACTTGCACAAAATGTAACCGAAAACCCGTTTGCTAAGCCCGGAACTCGTCTAAAATCCCACAATCTCGCTACTCAATTGTAGTGGTGCACGCAAGAAGGTAGAAGGTTCAAATCTCCAAAAAATCTATTTGTTACAAAACTTTTTTTGGGTATCAAACGCGATTTCAAGTGGTATTTGCCTTCGTTCCAAATGAAATCATGAGTGCACCACTGTCTATATGCACATATACTATATGTTGTATATGTAGTATGTAATTACTCAAATATTTATTTACATTTAGTATATTTCAACCGAGTCTGAGGTTACGCTGCCACAATTACGATTTGGCCTGCAATAAATTGTATACAGTTACATTTTTGTAAACGTAAATGTTTGCTTGGAAATTTCTATCGAGTCAACTAGACGTTAATTTCTTTTCGACTCGAGTGCCGCACAGATTAGGTTTGTTGTTGTTGTTGTTGTTGCTTGCGCGAAACCGGCTCCATTGAAATTGCAATTAATTGCAATTCGTATCTGTAATTAATTATTGAAACAATTTTTCTTACTAAAATTATTAATTTAAATACCGCAAGTGCCAGTTTGTGTGTGTGTGTGTGTGTGTGTGTGTGTGTGAGTGGTGATAAAGGTCAAACTAGTAGGAAAACATTTAGCGGCAACGACGCTGCGTTCGTGACTTTCATGCGCTGACTTTTGTATATCGAACAATTAGGCGAATATTAATCGGCCGCTTGTTCGTTCGTTCAATTAGCGCTTTTAAGGCATTGGCAGCGTGTTTTCGAATTATTGTCGCTGTCGCTGTGTTGGTGCGAACCGGTTTCCAGCTAACCGGCGCGGCGCGCCAACCAAATAACCAAACAGCCGATCGGATTGAATTAAACGCAATTTGAATAATCTATTTTTTTACGCTGAATTTCGCTGCATACGTGTGCGTGTGTGATTTTTTACGCCACTCGGCTGGTTCGCATTAATTCGCGCAATTTTCGCTTCGAGCGCGCACACAGGTTCAAAATAAGTACACGCTACGCGCCGATTGGCCTTGTCGGCGTGTCGGCAGCGGTGGTGCAGCGCGGCGTATGCGGAATTAAAATTGCAATTGGGCGCACAAGTTGCAACCGCCGCCGCCGCCGCCGCGAACACGAACACGAACGCCAAGCGAGCTCGAGCGGCGCGCGCAAACGCGAGCTCGAGCTTTGGTTCGTCTGAAATTTACATTTTTCTCAATTCGAAATCAATTGCTTTCGATTTCAAGGTTTTTTCGTTTGCTTAGAATTTCATACAAACTCGTCGGCGTCGCCATTTTTTCTCCAATCATCCGTGCATTTTGTCGCCGATTGCTAACTGCTGCTGACTTTTTTGCACACAAATTGTAAGAATTGCAATGGAAAAATTGGAAAAAAAAATGATAAATGTTGTTGTTGTTGTTAGATGCGCTTTCATTGCAACTGACAGCACAGACGAGCTGCTGGACGGTCTGAATAGTGCGGTGACAGCGGCTGTGGTTGGCTCATTGGCAAATTGCGATTTATTTATTGTGAATTTTTTTGTATATTAAATGCTTTGAATTTTATTATTCAGTCGCACGTGCACGTGGCATGACGCAGATTCTGGTGAAATCTTGCAAAATTCGTGACACTGACGCTGACTTTGTACGTTTGGTGATGGTGTCAATTGATATGACGTGGCAGAATGTCTACACTCTCCACTAAGAATTTTAGATGACGTTGAGAATGATTCAAACTTTGCTTCTAACTTTTCATAGACTGTGTGGCCTAAGTGTGGTGTCGCCTTGAGGCGGCCACTTAGTCTAAAGACATGGATCACAGTATTTGGAGACTTTGACTTGAAAAGTAAGTAACTTGTTTTTTTCCTCCGTTGCAATTCTTGTAACTCTCATCTCCTGCATGTGGATAGCGATGGAAGTAGACGAGCATTTCACCAGCTCGAGCTAAGAATCTAACTTAGGACCTCTGGTATGAGAAGCCAGCGCTCCGGAGAACTCAAGTAACTGATCCCTGTGAGTGTTTTTTAGTGTAAATTTGCCTTTGAATGTTTAAACGCACCACAGTAAACTACAATAGGGATGTGTTATACAAATTATAACTCTTCATTATAATTTCTACTTGACATAAATTCACTTGCAAATGGACCTCATGAAACCTTTGATCGTGTATGTTTTCGCTTATTACGGACCCCTTTTAAAGCGAACTTTCGGTTAAAACGAACCATTTTGCCCAGTCCCTCGAAGTTCGCTTTAAGCGAAAAGTACTGTATATATATTTATTGACTTTTTCTTCTGAAACAACAAACATAACAGAAGATATTAAAAAAGATGAAAATTTAGTAAACAGAGCAGTAAACATAAATCAACTGGTCGAAAAATCCACAAATGTTCTGACACTCAAACGAGCTAAAAATCTCTTTTCGAGGTCTACAACTCGTCGAATATAAAATGCTGAATTTTGCTCAAACAAAAAAAATTGAAATCAAAGCTTGAAGGCTTTCGCTTCATTATAGGCAATGCGATCAGAAAGGTTAAAATAATTAATTAATAAAAATTATTCTTTTAGTAAATAAGCACACTGCACAGTGATTCGTTCCATAGACAAACTTCAAAAAATTTATAGTCTCAGAATTTAACGATTTTGATGTCATTCGAAAGGTAAAACTCCAACTAAGAAAACCCCAAAACATTTGTGCAAAAAACTAATTTGTGTGGGTGTCAAAGCAGCTTTTTTCACAAAAAAATGTAAACACATATCGCACACGCACTACAAAAGTGACACAACTCAAAATTTTTGATTTTTCAGGAAACGCAAAAAACTCTTTTTGAGGTAAATCAACATTTTTTCAAAATAACGTATAGACCGTTCAGTAGAAAATCCTTACAGATTATGCTTTAGGATAAGTTACAGGATTTTTTTTTTATTTTACACTAGAAAATCCAAAATTTTGAGTTGTGACTGTTTTGATGATATTTTAATTCAATAATTACGGAATTATTTTAAGTTATGTCACTTTTGCTGAGTTTTATAATTATAAATTACAGTTAAAAAGTCGAAAGAAAAATTTTGAGAATTCGAAATAAATTTTTTTATTTGAAAATATATACTTAAATTGTCAGAACTTTATTTAAAATTAACTTCAACAAAAATTTATTTCGTCAAAAGTGTCACAATTTGAGTTAGGACACTCTTGCATTGAGCTTCAGCGATCAAATAGCATCAAACTTCTGACATAAAGAGAGACCTAACTGTATTTTTGCAACAGTCAAAAACAACAAAATATACTAAGCTTTTGCTTATTGGTAGATTGATGCATTGTGCACAGTATTAACACATAAACCCGAAAATTAAAAATTTTGAGTTGTGTCACTTTTGTAGTGCGTGTGCGATATTTTCTTTTTTTTAGTCTATTGAGAAAAATAAATTTATAAAATACATGGTTACCAAGAAGTTGCTAAAACTTTCAATATAGATTAAGAAATGATGTGGCCATTTTCGCTTTTAATGTTTTCTTAAACTTTGCAAAGCTGAAGCTTTTACTTCACTTTTAATTTAAAATATTTTTCAAAATTAAAAATCTGAAAATTGGCAAAACTTAGAGGAAAATATCTAAAAAGTATGTGAAAGTATGTCCATGGTTTTTTTTTATTTTAATTTGAATTAATTTTTTTTTAATTTAAACAGTGGCCTGAACACCTATTTTTCTACAAAATTTATTTTTTTCATTCCTAAAAGTATGCAATCAACATGAAAAATGAAAAAACTGCAAAATACACATCTTTCATTATAATTTTTATTGTAAAACCAAAGGGCCCCGATACAATATTTCTTCCTCTTTGCAATTATCAATGTTGACGTAACTGATTAAATGTAAAATCTGGAAAATCTAGATAATACACTTGCTATAGCTTTCCAAAAATAAAGAAATTGCAAAGTCAAGTCTCAGCCATTGCCAAACTTATTGTTAAAGTTTAAGAAAAACAAAATGAAGATTTCACTTCAGCAGCCTAGTATATCAAATTTGTGAAGAACGCGCCACTCCTTCTAATTTTGTGCCGCAGTTGTATGGAGTCGAATCACTGTGCACTGGTATAACAAATGAACCATGGCAAAAGATGAAGCTGGTAGGTTCACCAGAAAAATCCAACTATTACTTAGCTGCAGTAAAACCAACTAATTTGAATGTCTAATGTATCTTTTTTAAAGCTATATTGCAATTTTCCAATAAATATTGAAATAATATTCCAATACCTTAATACTGAACATTTTCTTAAAAATATAACCTTAACAAATTTAAATCAAGAACCCGTCTTCCTTTTCCCCATCGCTTCTAATTTGCAATCAACTAATTTACCAACAAACAATCCATCGTACAATAAAATCCCTTGATGGCAATTTCAACTCAATTTCAACTCAATAAACGTTATTCGAAAACTTCTCAATTTCTAAACACTTAAATGGTCGCCCAGAAAAAAAACTACTCCGGCCAAAAACTAAACACGCCAAAAACAAGCACACAAAATCACTTCAAAAGTCAAAACACCAAATAACGCACACTAAGCGGCCGAGAGCGGCTGGCGGTCATGTAGTGAGTGTTAAACCAATTAAGCGTACTTAAGTGCGCACTTAAGCACACATAAGCACACACACACACAGACATACATAGACCACACTCGGGCACCAGCAAAACCACAAAATTTGCACACACGATGAACTGAACTGAAATGAAACTCCATGGACGGACACAGGCGGACGCACACGAAAAGTATCCGTTTCACTGCATGAGGAGGCGGAGGACAGCCGAGATTTCCATATGAATGGAACAGTAGCAATGCAACGCAACGTAACTGGTGCTGTGTTGCAAGCGCCGTGCTGTCGGCAACAGAAAACATATGCTGCAATTAGAGTGCAGCCCCATAGGCGCACCAACACACACACACAAGACACACACACACACACAAGCCACACACACATGCCGAGAGTGTCTGGCGAGCTGCAAGTGCGGTGCCGAATTTTCGAAAAGTTGCCCAAGTCACGTTGTACGTTGCAACTAATTGAACAACAAAAACAACCACAACAACAACAATCAAGGCAACAAAAATAGCATCAAATGCAGTGAAAGTCATTGGCGGCAGCCTGCCGGCCGCTTCATCTGAATGTACAAATTGCAGCAACACTGGTGCCAGCGTCGACATAATCAACAGATCGCCTTAATCCTTTTGCACAAACACACATCACCACAACAACAACAACAACAACAACCACATCAACATGTACGCATAAAATCAAAATGCGGCACATCTCGACGAGCGGAGCAACGTGACCGGCGCCTGCAGTTCGTGCAGCATGCAGTTCAAAAATCGCAACAACAATGCAACTCCAACAAGATGAAACAAAGAAGCCAAAAATGGCAAAAACTCAAATCGAAATGCAGCGGCAAGTGTCAAGTGGAGCCTAGGCCGCGTCCCGTTGCGACGCGTCGTCCCGGCCAGACGACCAATTTCGCTGCCATCGTCGTTAACACTTGGCGGCCGCTTAAATGCTGACTGCATGTGCCGCATGCAAATTAACCCATAACAAGCGGCCTTCTGCTCGCACTGCCGAAAAACCACCAGAAAAAAACAACGAACAAAATGGCTACGCGGCGCAAAAGCAGCCAAAAAAATAAACAACGCCGAAAAGTTTAAATCCAAAGTGGGCACAAAAAAATGATGCGAAATGCAAGCAGCCAATGCACATATGCAGCTCGCTGTCTGTGTGTATGCATGTGCATGTGTGTGTGTGTGTGTGTGTGTCTGTCCGGCGGCCACGCTGGCGGAGTATATGCCGCCGCCATTGCTTTGTTGCGCGCCTTGGTGCATAAATGCAACGCGTTACGTGTCGGCCGTGTCGAAAATGAATGAAAAGTGGCGGCAACAACAACAACAACAACGACAACAACATCCAACCAGCAAAAAAGCACAGCAGTTAAGAAAAACAACGAAAAAACTGTACGGCAACATGCCGCAAGTGCCCAAATCTGTGGCGGCCGTTGCTTTTCTTCTTGCACGTTTTTCAGTTTGTTTTTTTTTCGTTCGTTTTTTGGCTGCTTTTTGCTGCCATTTTTTGTGCTTTTCTTTTTTTTGGCAATGCCAAAGTGAAGTGGAGAGGAATTTTGGATGGCGCGCACACATGAAGGCGGCGCAAAAGAAAAAAAAAAAATAAACGCGCTCATAACTTTATCGTTTCACACGTTTGGGCTGTTGTTTGTTTTGTGTACGAGTCCTGCTCCTGCTGCATCCTGGCCGCTGTTGCTGTGCTGGTGTGCGTGTGCAAGTGTGCGCTGCATGAATAACTGCACTTGTTGGCAACACTTTTGAATTTTTGGCCGCCACAAGTGCCGTTCGCACGTCGGGCCCCTTGGCTGATTGTGGAAAATGGGGTAAAAAAGAGGACATGCCGACGCACAGATTGAGCCAGACACCGACAGCCGCTATAGCAACAACAACAACAACGTCATCGGGACACAGCAAGTGCTCCTCGGAGCGTCGTCAGTCTTCCAATAATCCAGTTAGCATTGAATGATGTTGTGGCGCGCGCCGGCCGGCTGCGGTGGGCGGACATGGGCGCACATCCTTAAGCGCAGATTTACAGCGCATGAAAGTTTAATGAATTCACCGAACACTGACTGACTGCACGTTGGGGTTCGGTGTTGGCAGATTTTCACGCAGCTGAATTTGGCGTTATGGGTTTTTAAATGCAGTTGAATAAAACGTTTCTGGAGAAATTTATTGAACCGATTTTATAAGAGAAGAAATTTTTGCTATACGAATGCGGCGCAGCTGGGGAGTGAAGTAGTTATTGGAAAGCTGCTTTTTTAAGAAAGTTGGACCTTGTGGTTTTTTCTCTTTAGTGAGACTAAATTAGAAATGTGTGGTTTTAGAGATTAGTTGGAGTATTTTTGGTGGTTGAATAAAACGTTTCTGGAATTTCATTGAACCGATTTTATAAGAGAAAACAATTTTGCGATACGAATGCGACGTAGTTAGGGAGTGAAATAATTATAATAATAATAATAAAAATAATAAAAAAATAATAAAAAAAATAATAAAGAATAAAACGTTTCTGGAAATTTATTGAACCGATTTTAGAAGAGGAGAGAGATTTTTGCAATGCGAATGCGACGTAGTTATGGAGTCAAATAATTATTGGAAAGCCTGACCTTGTTTTCTTTGTCGTGAGACTTCAACACAATTTTTTTTTTAGATTAGTTTGAGTATTTGTGGTTGTTTTTCAAAACATTTAAGGTTTAGTGAACAGAAATCTATTATTTTTTTAATTATCCAACCGGTTAAATATGCACCATTTTGTTCGATAACTGGTTGTCATTTTGAAGACATAATGGATATGTCCTTTTCATAGGATCTCTCGTCCCTATTGGCCAAAAACTAGAACAGTCGATTTTCACAAACTTCTCTTGAGATTTTTTTTCTGATTAACAAAATTATTCTCCATAGAGAGGAACACATGGAGGTACAGATGACTTGATACAAAGTCTGGACTATAAAATGGATGCATAGGACTCTTTCAATCTTCAGAAATGAAACGATTTTTTTGTGAATTAGCAGCAATTAGCAGAGAACTCGGTCCATGAGATTTTTCGCCTTAACTCGAGCTTATTTTTGTGTCCAGTCTCATTCAAGTGGTTCCAAACCATTTTATCAGCAATATATAACTTCTGGGCAATCGAAACAGTGCCTAAATGGCGATTTAACTCGACGATTTCCATGTTTTGAACAACATTTTTGACAATTGGTCCTCCAGAGCGTGGTGCATTTTTGAAATAAAAATTGCCATAATAAGTTTGACTAAGCTAAACTTGCACATAATTGGCTTTCACAGTATCGGAACCATAAAAACAAATTTCGAATTCAAATTTTCAGTCAGTTTAGTTTCAGTTTATCAAAGAAAAACTGTAAAATGTGGCAAATTTTTTCGTAGCTGGTGTCCATATTTGACGCGCGCTCAAACAAATCTGGGTCAAGCAATCGCAAAACTGTCTGAGAAGTTTCTTTAGTACAAACTCGTATCTCTCTAACTTAGCCATTCAGCCTAACCCAATTGCACCTATACAACCCGAGATACAAATTACTATATTCTATCCTTCTATGAGTCACAAAAATATTTTCAAAATCCAAAATTATTAAAAACAATAACTTTTTCTATTAAAATTCTTCTTATACAACGCGAGATACAAATTACTATCTTTTATCCTTCTATGAGTCACAAAAATATTTTCAAAATCCAAAATAATGAAAAACATTAACTTTTCTCATTAAAATTCTTCTATTTCCTGCATTTAGGCGAAAAAAACAAAAAAACAAAAGAATTCGAAAACAGAAAATGTTGACATAAAATACCACAAAAATGACAACCAATGACATTCTGACGTTTGCGCTGGCAGCGAGTTGTTTTCCAGTTATTGTTGTTGGCTTTGCTATACCAACAACTTGCAGTGTGCAAAGCGACTGCAGCGCGTGTTGCGGCGACATGAACAGCAGCAACAGTAACAACAACAACAACAACAATGGCAAATAGCAAACAACTTGGACCTCACCTTGCACATGCCACAAACACACCTCCATACACATACATACAGACACACACACGCACACTGCTGTCAGCTGCCAATGCCGCAATTCCTTGCATTTGTTGTATTATGTTGTTTTTGTTTTTCGGTTTGCTATTCATTTTTTGTTGGCATTCTATTTTATTGCAAATATAAATTAATTTTTCGGTTTAATGTGAAAATTGCAAATTAAACAATACCAACAACAACATCATTGTTGAACGGACGTGCACTTCCTCATTTTTTCTTAATAATTTCGCCATATATAGTCAGTAAGAATTGCCAGATCAACTTGAAAATACAACAGCAAAATATGTAAGCTGCCAGCTTAAAATGTGAGCGGCCAATTGTAACGGTAAAGAAATTTTATTAAAAATTGCAACAACAACAAAAGTCAACCAGTGTTGTAATGATGATAAAACGAAAACTAATATTATTCTATGTAGAAATAAATGCTGCAAATTGTTGCTGTTGTTGTTATTGCAATTGTACTGTTATATTGAAACAACAATGCATTCAATGTAGAATTTGCAATTATTTATGTATATTGAAAAAATAATGCATAACGCAATATTTAGCAACAACAACAACAACAACAATACGCAAAATAGGCAAATATGAAAAAAAAGCAAACGAACGTTTCCTAAATACCAAAATAGGCAAAACGCTATGTCACTTTTTGAATGCACGCTCAATTCGTGCGCTCGGCTTTGCATATCTTCAATTGCATGATGCATGCCAGTCTCTGTGTCTGTGTGTGTGTGTTTCGCTGCCTTTGTGTATTTGAGTTACTGCATTTTGTGTTCTTTCAATTTTATTTTTATTTTACATTTGTTTTTTTATTTTTTTTATTTTGCACTTGTGCGCGCAGCGAATTCGAGACATGTTTTGCGTTTTGAAGTTTTTCTATTTCTAATTTGTGCTTAGCGGCAGTTTATGTGTTGGCGTTGTTTTTACATTACATAATTAAACACACTATTTAAATGTTAATTAGAAACGAAAAAAGTGCAACTGATTAAAGACAAATGCACTTAACAAAAACATAAGAAACTTATTTTTAATTATTTCTATTGAGTACAACATTGCAATTTGATTTGAAAATCTCTCATATATTCTTTGTTTATATTTTTCAAGAAATTTTTGTTAGTTGTAAAGTCATGCTTGATTTTCTTAAACATTTTTTAGAGATTTTTTAAGCTTCTAAATATAATCTTTTGTAGTTTTTCATATAACTATTTTAAATTTTTAATATGTATGTATATTCCTTTTGGTCCTTAATTTCTCACAGTATACATTTTTAGATTTTTTAGAATTTATTTTTGTGTATTTTTTTTAGATAGAATCAAAGCAGATAAAATAAATAAATAAAATTAAAATTAAATAAAGTAATATGAAGTAATATGAACTAAAATAAAATAAAATAAAATAAAATAAAATAAAATAAAATAAAATAAAATAAAATAAAATAAAATAAAATAAAATAAAATAAAATAAAATAAAATAAAATAAAATAAAATAAAATAAAATAAAATAATATAAAATAAAATAAAATAAAATAAAATAAAATAAAATAAAATAAAATAAAATAAAATAAAACAAAATAAAATAAAATAAATTAAAATAAAAGAAAACAAAATACAATGAAATAAAATAAAATAAAATAAAATAAAATAAAATGAAAAAAAAATAAAATAAAATAAAATAAAACAAAATAAAATAAAATAAAATGAAATAAAATAAAATAAAATAAAATAAAATAAAATAAAATAAAATAAAATAAAATAAAATAAAATAAAATAAAATAAAATAAAACAAAATAAAATAAAATAAAAACAAATTAAATAAAATAAAATAAAATAAAATAAAATAAAATAAAATAAAATAAAATAAAATAAAATAAAATAAAATAAAATAAAATAAAATAAAATAAAATAAAATAAAATAAAACAAAACAAAATAAAATAAAATAAAATTAAATAAAATTAAATTAAAAAATAAAATAAAATAAAATAAAATAAAATAAAATAAAATAAAATAAAATAAAATAAAATAAAATAAAATAAAATAAAACAAAGTAAAGTAAAATAATATAAAATAAAATAACATACAATAAAATCAAATCAAATCAAATCAAATAAAATAAATTAAAATAAAATAAAATAAAATAAAATAAAATAAAATAAAATAAAACAAAATAAAGTAAAGTGAAATAAAATAAAATAAAATAAAATAAAATAAAATAAAATAAAATAAAATAATATAAAATAAAATACAATGAAATAAAATAAAGTAAAATAAAATACAATAAAATAAACGAAATAAAATAAAACAAAATAAAATAAAATAAATAAAATAAAATAAAATAAAATAAAATAAAATAAAATAAAATAAAATCAAATAAAATAAAATAAAATAAAATAAAATAAAATAAACTATCACTGATAGCCTTTGAGCTCCACAATACCTCTCGCTTCTGAGTTGCTGGGCATAGCAATACTCGTATTAAAGGGCACGAAAAAAATTGGATAAGATTGTAAGACGATGCTCGAGACATCAACCAAGCCGACACCGCTCTACAACCTGCCCGTTCTGAGATCAACTTAGGAGAATTGATGAGTAGGACCATAGTGTTGGCTAACGACTAGGGATCGCAATTTTTTCTATTTTGCGATTTCGGGATTTCCGGGATTGAAAATTCGAATCCCGGGATTCATATAACGAATTTGTAAACGTCTACTGTGTAGTACTTAAATATAAATTTTTCTTTTTTTCATTTTCTTATGAAACTTTTGCCTTCAGTGCTGCACACAGCCCCAAGAACTGATTGAAGCCAATGACAGCCACTTAAAAAATAATTGTGAAATTATTTCTGACTGCCCAATTGAAAAACGTCCATTTCGAGACCTCATCGTCCAGTTTGACAAAACTCCGGCAATTAGCTGTCCATAGTCGTCGACTGACAAACGCCTGAATGCGTTGGCATTGAGCGTTCGGCTATTAGGCGCGCGTTAATTTTGCATTTAACGCCGAGTGCCAGCAGCGCTTTGACGTTGCATGACGAATTGAATTTCTAAACTTCCGGTAGGCGATCGGACCGGACCGCCTGGCTCGGTTCGGCTCGGCTCATTAGAATGCAATTCTGCCACCCAGTCGGCCACAAAACGCATGCGACAAGCAAAGTGCGTGCCGTGTGTGTGTGTGTGTGAGTGTGCCTGGCAGCTATAATGAATGCAATTGTCTCTAAAAGCCCAGCTGGTGTGTGTGTTTTTAAGTGTGTGTGTGTGTGTGTGCGTGTTTGTTTGCTTCTGGCTAAAATGTGCTTAATTTACACAAACATTGCATTTGCACTAAAGCGAAGGAAAAGAAATAGCAACAACAAGTACAACTACAACAACAACAACATGAACACAATTAGATGCAGCAAATGCATTTTTCCATATTTTAGCAAACAGAAAATAGGCGCAACAAGGTCCCAGCACTTTGTGCCTTAATTCGGTTAAAATTGCAAAATAATGAAGCGAAAAAAAATATAAAACAGAGCAACCAAGCAGATTGCCGACATGCAAGTGTGGCGAGACCTGTGTGCGCAACAATTAGCGGCCCGCTGCAATTTAATGCAAAGTTAAAAGCAACAAAAACTAATTAACAAAATCAAATTCTTTTTAATAAGAACAGCAAGAACGACAGCGGCAGCGACTCCAACAACAACAACAACAACAATGGCAAATTGTAATAATAACAAGCGCAACATTATTACATTTTTTTTTCTATTTTAATTTTCCTCATTTCCAAGTGGCATGCAAAAAACGACGCCGCGGCACGGAACGCGACCAGTGCAGCGCCGCAACGAGCGTCTAAACAATGAAATTTGTTTTGTTGTTGTTGTTGCTTTAGTGCAGCAAAATTGCAGCGTCTATGCAACGATTGCAACAAGAGTAGAAATCAGCAATGACGCAAACGCAGCGACAACGTTGGGGCATGCCGCATGCGTGGCATGATGCGTTTTAGATTGCACCGGCGGCGGAAAAAATCCGATTACGTGCCGAGCAGCGGAGGGCAGTGCACAGCCATGCGAAAACTGTGGCATAGAGCAGAATATGAAAATTACAATTAAAAAATCGCTGCCAAGTACGCGCCGAAGACGCGCCGAGCAACGAACACACATTTGGCCGCACGACACGCAACGGTGCGGTGCGCGGTGTGTGTGTGTGTGTGTGTGGCATGAGAGGCGCTTGCGCGCGCACTCGAGACCGCTGCCAGAGGCCGCAGCACGCATGCAACAATTACCCGGCAACAGTAGCCGCGATTGCGGCCGACAACGCGGCGCATTGACAGCGGCCAACGTCGCAAAGCGCGCGCGCGCATTGTCGAGTCGCTGCTGCCAGCCTTCGGATGCAATTAGTTATCATTGCCGCCACGCGCAGCGTCCAGGCAATTACTATGCACTGCGCCGGCAGCGCGTACAGTGGCAGCTCGCGGTAATGGGCCGCTTGGGCATTGGCGAAAAACGCCTGGAAAACGGTCCGTGGGGACTGGCCGTCCGGCGTTGAGGTGTTGACGCACAGACAGGCGGGCGGTTAAGTGTGTCCGCACGGACAATCGCCGCCCGGCAAGTGGCTAACTGCAATTAAATGTGCATAAGTGATGGGCTTGGAGAGAGTTTGGATTTTCGGATGCTGAACAGTGGACACACAGACAATGGTTGAGGTGACGTTTCAATTTTGTTGGATTTTTTTAAATTTTTTAATGATCAAACTTGGGTTGGAAAATAATTGGTAAAATAAAATTAATGAACAAAATGGCACAATTTTTTTGGTCTTAGTGTAAGAAATATTTGTAAAAATTTTTTAATCGAAGCAAATATGTGTTGGTTGAAATAAATGTTTTTGTTTAATCTCTTTCGAATCTTTAAGTGTTTTTGAATATGTTTTGTGAACAATAAAATACATTTTCAACTCAGATGATGTTTTTTACACCAGACTTTATAGTATACTTTTTGCTTTTTATTAACAGTAGTCATCCTAACTGGTCATTGAATTGTATTGAAGCACGTCCAGCAGTTGGATCTCCTCTCCTTTCCATTGAGCACTGCCGCAACTGCAGCTTTGAAAAAAAGGAAGAGTAAGTTTCGCATCTAATGTGCCATTGTCCTCCCTCACTTCGAAGAAGACTTCGTCACCTTCATATCCATTGCTCTGGGATCAGGTAGATCTGTTAGGTAAGGTTAGGCAGAGAAGGGCTGTGCGCGCAAACAGACCGTCCTTCCACTCGGAGGCTAAACTGGCCCATTGTGAATCTTTTCTTAAAAGCTTCTGGAGCTAACCAACCAGTTCGACCTCTCCATAAAGGAATTTCAACTTTTCAACAGCTCAGGAATTTCAACTTTTCCGCTCAAGCCAGGTCCGCTAAGGATTTTGCCCCAAGGTACGGAGTCTTTGTTCCTGCAGAGCCGGGCAGTGGCACCCGAAGTGTTGAATCGTTTCTACTTTTTGTTTATCTCCGCAGCTTCTGCAGACATCACTGGATGAGAGGTGCCATTTGATAAGCATGGGTCCAATGGTGCAGTGTTGAGTGATGAATTCAACGAGCTGTCTGATGGAGATTCGAATCTGGGACAGTATACTATATATTGCGTTTTCCTCAAAGAAAGGCAGGTCCATAGTGCTTGGCAGGTTCTACAATCAGTTTGGATAGGTAGATCTGTTACCAACGACATTAACTCAATGACTTCCCGCACACATTTAGAGGTATGTAGGCTAAACTTGATCCTTTTGTTCGGACGAAACTGACCTCTGTGAGCCCCTTGTGACAGCATACACCCTAAGCTAAGGTAACCTTCAACTTTTTCTGGTATCCGTTCATGGTATGCGGCTATAAGTCTTTTATAATAGAATTTTAATGTTGATTCGCCTGACATCCCATCAGGGGTCTTCTCAATCTTTGATTATTCAGTTTAGTAAGCTGAAACCCTGTTTAAAAAGTAAAACACTAAACCATAAAAACAATGACAATCGCTATGAATTATACAAAGAAGAAATGTTGCCAATAAGTGCACTTTGAAGGCCTTCTGTTCATAGTGATTGGTGCATTGAGTTTTAAGTTAGAAGGTCATGGTTTCGAATCTCAACTCTACATACAACAGACAAGCAGACATTGCCGAGACTCTGAGAGTAAATAGAAGGAAGTCAACTAGAACTAGACTAGACTAGACTAGACTAGACTAGACTAGACTAGACTAGACTAGACTAGACTAGACTAGACTAGACTAGACTAGACTAGACTAGACTAGACTAGACTAGACTAGACTAGACTAGACTAGACTAGACTAGACTAGACTAGACTAGACTAGACTAGACTAGACTAGACTAGACTAGACTAGACTAGACTAGACTAGACTAGACTAGACTAGACTAGACTAGACTAGACTAGACTAGACTAGACTAGACTAGACTAGACTAGACTAGACTAGACTAGACTAGACTAGACTAGACTAGACTAGACTAGACTAGACTAGACTAGACTAGACTAGACTAGACTAGACTAGACTAGACTAGACTAGACTAGACTAGACTAGACTAGACTAGACTAGACTAGACTAGACTAGACTAGACTAGACTACAGTACCGACCAGTTTTTCAGACTCGATTTCAGAATTATACGTTCTTCTCAGTTATGTGTGAAGTTACAATGGCAACAAAGTCGCTTGCAGGAAGCTTGATCTGTGTTCTTCGATAGATCAACATTCGACGTTTAAATGTAGGTGGAATATGTTAGATTTGGAGTGAATTTTCAGTGAGTTTCATTCATGGGAAAAAGCTAAAAGGGTCGACATTTTCGCTATTTACGCTTTACGGAGCTGGGAACTGCGAAGAATCCTAGGCAAGCAAAATGCATGAACTGCACTCTGAGTGTTGGTTTTTTCATAGTCTCGACTCATTTCGCTCTAAATGAAATGTTTTATATTCTGATATGAATTGAGAAGGCATGCAGTTACTTTTAGATGGCTGCTCTGAGCAGAGCACAAATAGGTACAGAACCTAGTCGATAAATAAAAGATTCCGAACTTAGAAAGTGCCACACTAGGAATGTAAAATATGTTCTAAATGTTTGTAAGAACTTTTGATCAAAGCAAAATGTATACTGAATGAAACTCGCTTAAGTAACCAAATAATTTAAGTATTCATCCGCTTCAGAACCTCAAAAAGATTGCATTTATAGGTACTTAAGCTCGTCTTATACTGCATTTCATGTGGAGATTAATTTGTCAGATTTGATTTCAAAACCAATGCCACTTGGAATCGATCTTAGTTACGGAAACAAAATTCCAGCTGACTAACTCAAAGCGTCACCCAATGTGTCTGTGGCCTAATATGGAAGCTTGAAAGATGAAAGTCGCATAATTTCGGCTCGGCGAATGCGTCAGGTTTTGCAAATTGTGAAAGTAAAATTTATTAAAATCAATTACATAAAAAATTCGCCTTCCTTTATGAGCATAAAATCAAATGAGTATAAATTCAACTGTGGCATTTACGGCAATGAACCAATGACTGTAAATAGTGCACTTTGTTTGTGGCCAAGAAATTGTCGAACGCTGATTGGTTGACGCCATGACGAACGAGCTGCAGGCGTGTGCGCATTTTTTTTCTATTTATTGCATTTTTTTCTTACAGTTTCGCATGTCAAAATTCATAAAACGCGCTGCAGTTGTTGTTGTTGTTGTTATAGTGGTTGTTGTTGGTGTAATTGTAGTTGCAAACATTTGAACATTTCAACAAGAACGCATCAATTGGCGAAATGCGAACGCCGCAACGAAAACATAAGAAAAGCAAACGAACGAACAAACGAACGAATGAACGAAACGTGCAAATGTATCCACAAGAAACGCGAATCTTTGGAGCGCTGCGCTTCGGGGGCGCTCGGGGTGCCGACTGCGGCGAGTGCAGTTGGCGCTGCGGTCGGCGGCGCTGTTGAGTTTTCAAGGTTTTCCAGTTCATGGATTCGCAAGCGGCAACGCAAAGCGAGACCAGACCACACCAGACCAGGCCAGGCCAGACCAGACCGGGCCAGGCCAAGCCGCGGGCCGGCCAAAGCGAAGCGAATGGCAAGACAAGGCAAGGCGACGGTCGCGCATTGCTTGCAGCTGGGGAGCTGAAACGTTGCTCGCGTCGTCGCCGCCGTCGCTGCTTTGCTGTTGATTTTATTGCTGTTGCTGCGCTTTCGTGTTGTTGTTGTTGCTGCACACACGTGAACACATGCAATTATTGCTGTTGCTGCCGCGTGTTGTTATTACTGTTTTTGTTGTTGTTGTTCTTGCTGTTGCAGTTAGTTGTTCATTAGATGGCGCTCCCCTATTTGTCTTATTGTTGCTGCTGCTGTTTTTGTTGTTTTTGCTATTTCATAGCTGCTTGTATTTTTTATTTATTATTGCATTCAATTTTTTTTTTGGTTTTCGTTTTTCGCTTTTTCTCTTTTTTCTTCTATTTATTTCTGCCGTTTTTTTTCTTGCCAAGTTTCTAATTTATTTATTGTGTTTTACCATAGCAACAACAACAGAAATTGCAATTTTTATTTTAACTGTCGCTTTGAGCGTTTCTTTGTGCTATGCCTGCCGCGTTCCCCTTTAGCCCCAACTCAACCCCCTTTCCACCTTCCATCGCGTCTGTGTGCTTTGTGTGAATAGTTTTTGTTGCATCTCAGTGGCCATGACAGTCGCCTGAGATTTGCCAACAACAAATCTTGTCTACAACAACAACAAATAAAAAAAAACTCAAGAAGCAAAAAAGCGAAATAAATTCGCACTTATGCGCACATAAATTTCAATCAAGTTGAACGAAAAAAAAATGCAACTGCATGAAATTCAAATTAAAATAAAAATTATGCAAAGCAGTAAAACCTGCATTTCTTTTGTTATTTTCCACGCAGCCAACGCGTTGAGCGTTCAGCGTTGAATTGCGTTTTTGTGTTTTTATGTGCGGGAAATGGCACAAAGCGAAAACGAAGCGAAAAAACGCAGAAAATTCATTCAGCTTCGGCATTAATTCGCCGCGGCGCGACGCGTATCGTGCGAGACGCGCTACAGGCGGCGGCTAGGCCGCGAATTAATTGTTATTCAAATGCGTATCTCATAAATACCAGGAAATATTGTAATTATTTTGTAACAAGATGCAAAAAGAAAAACTCAAATCAGAAACCGCTTAATGCAAAGTCGACAACCAGCCCCCGCCGATCCACCCAACCCCTCGATGCCACGCAGCGCGCGATGCTAAATGCTAAATGCAAAGCGCCGCCACCATTGCAACTATCACAACTACAACAACCACAACAAACCACGAGAACAAGCGTGAAGAGTCGACTGCAGTTGTGCGCGCTGGCCACCAGCACTGCGCGCATCGTTCGTCCAGTCGCGCACCTGATGTGGCGGCCGTAATTGGCGCAGTCGCGCTAAGTGCGCTCCCGTGCGGCGTTTAACAGCACAACGAATATTTCCCCTCGTCTCGTGAGATTGAAATCTCCTAATTTTTCATTTATTTTTGCTCGAAAAGGTGTGGCGAAAAAAATCGAATTTTAATTGAGCCAGAAGCCATGTGGACAGGTCCAATAGTTGAGGACCAGAAGAGATCGAGTGGCCTTTCAAAAATTGTATATTACTTGAACACAACTAATGAAAACAGAATGACATCAAGTCGCTGCTGAACTTCGCAAGGAACACCCCGCTTTCTCACCGAACACCTCTAAGTTGATACGCAACACTAAGGAGCTCCAACTGGTATCGCTAGGGATCCAATAGGGCCTATGCGTGGCCTATTTGGCCAGCCAGCTTACCTAACCTAAGAGATGTTTGGTTGGTTGATTAGTTCCATTAGCGATGTTCCGACATCAGCGCCTAACTCTCATCATGAGCGAAGCCTCTTCGAGCCTGGGCATCGGCTCGTTTGTTCCCGTCAATGTTGTCGATATCATTGGGAGGTATCCGTAAACAACTTTTGAGCCCAAAAGTATTTATACCATATTTGTCAACCAAAATGCTTGAAACAAACTCACATTTTGAAGGTTTGAACTCTTAAAACCCCTCTTGCGTTCGTCACTGATACAATACAGACCAATCCAAAGACATTAGTGCCTAGAAGAGTTACTTGTAGGCATGAAGAAGATTCTAACTATCTGCATACACAAATTTATTTGTTTGTCCTGACTCAACAGTACGAATAATTCTTTCAAAATCCTGGCTCTTTCTGTCAAATTGCGTCCCGGATCAGGAAAGGACAACACCACTTCGTTCTAAACGAGCCAAACTTATCTTTCAATTCCAGAAATTAGGGAGACTGTGAGGTTCATATTGAGGTACTCGCAGTTACCAGCGCTGTCGCCGGGGCAGTCGCACTATCCCAATTTGATGTCACAATGACCTTTTAGGCGAGGTTTTTCAGGATAAGGAGAAACTAACCTTAAACGAACCTAAAGACGTAAAAAAGATTAAGATCTTGTATGGCTTACTTTATTTATTAAGTAGAATTTACTTAACCCTTTCGGGAATGTGGACGATATATTTTAAATTTTTTTCTAGAATTTTATTTTACAGTGAACGCATTTTTTATGAAAAAGTTCCCTCATTTTTATTAAGTAGGCTGTTTTGTATCATTCTGTTTAAAAAATATATCATACTGACCTTGGTTACACAATATGAATAAGTTTTGTATGCAGCCCTTTGAAAGAATTTGAAAAACCAGTAACGGGGCTTCTGCGGAGGAGTTTTTAACCCTTTCGACCCCGAATTTTACCCTGTGTCTCGATGTTACTTTTAGGTATTTAAATCAGTGTTTCACTTGCTTAAGAAGTGTGAACATGAAATTTGAAGTCACGCCTCTTTATTCGAGTTCTAGAGCTAGTTTACTTTTGAACAATTTTAGCTTGAAACGGGTTAAATAAATTTTGTATCAATATTTTTTAATTACAAAAAAATTATTTAATATTTATGGAAAAATACAAAATTATCACTTTTTGATTTTATTTAACCATAATAAAAGATACAGGGTTCTGCTCAAACGCTCCCAATTCGTAGACTTCAATTAGAACACAAACTTTCACTGAGATCACTGCAAATTATTGGCAATTATTTTGGGGATAACAGTAAAATTTTTGTAATTTGCTTTGAATTCACTTCTAAAAATATTAATTTGTTGGTGCCTACTTAAATTAAACCCATAAATAATCCGTAGCTTTTGCTATAAGATGACAAATGGCTGAAGTTGCTCTGAGGCAACTTTGGGGCCGAAAGGGTTAAATATGTAATACTTTTTTGCTTAAATTTCAGATAATTTATAAAACTTATTAAATTTAACATTATTTGATTTTTTTTTAAATATTTTTCCTGAGTTTACAAAAAAATTTTACGATATATCGCACAAATGGTAGGCAAAGGTTGCAAAGTTATGTTTGTATATTTTTTAGGTCATGGGTTTGGTAAAAAAATTTTTACGTTTGCGTGGCAGGCAAGCTCATCTGTAAACCGCGTGACTAAGAAAAATTAAAAAAAAAAAATCATGCATTTTTGCTCCTTTGCGGACCATTGTACGAGATATGGTACAAAATTTACAGAGCTGTAATTCTTAACTGAAATGATTGTTTGATATTTTTATTGCTAAAATGTTCAAAAAAGTCAATATTTTGAAGGAAAAATTCGTATCTGGAGAAATGCGGCAATTGGCCGGAAAGGGTTAATTGACTTGAACAAGAAGGAATTACTTTAAACCAGGAAGAGTATTAACTCTGATTTGAATTGATACGCATTCTAGAGTTTTCCAAATGCAACCCCTCAACGAGTCAAAAAATGGGTTAATGTATGATATGAGGAAATTTGATTAATAAATTTACTTTAAATTGACTTTAAACTTGAGGAAAGAACTTCAGAAAGCTCCCTGCCATACCTAACGTAACTTGAGTTATAGCATCCTAGGAGAAAGAATGTGACTATTCTCACACTTTTATGAGAAACCTCTGATCGTAAATGCTATTCGACATCAAAGTTGATTTGATGTCAAACAAATCGGAAACATTCTTTCAAATTAGTTCTCAATAATTAGTTGTGAAATTTCTGATGATGATTAACCATAACCACAGGCCGTATAAAACCTCAATTACGACTTGACAAGTCTTTTTGATGACTAACGAATATGACAACAACAATAACTATAACACTCTTTAATGTGTTGAAATGTGCAATAAAATACAGATAAATCATTCAAATGAAAATTAGATTTTCTTTCGAAACAAAGGGTGAAAATATGTATGTATGTGTGTGTGTGAGTGTCTGCTGTAGAAAATGCAACTGTCGATTTGTAATTCCCTCGTGTTGATAAACCCATAAAAATCCCATAAGCCCAGTGCATACCAATGAGGTGGGCGTCGGTAATGTGGGCATCTGTGGGCCGGCTTATACAAAAAAAGTACAATCGAAAAAAACGGCATTAGAAATTTTGTTAGTTATGCACAGGTGACGACAGCAGAACGCCATAAGTTAACAAAAACAACAACAAATTCACTTTACGCTCATTATAGCAACACCGAGTATGGCAACCATAGAATGGGCGCCAACAACGAGTAGTTATATCAAAAGCACAAAGGCAACAACAAAATGTTAGCAACAACAACATTTGGCTGTTTGTTGCCATTGCGCCAATTTCACACTTGAAGCCGTCGCGCAGGTTTGTAGCAGTTCGTCGACGGGTTATTGCCGCCGCCACGCGTTGCCACAACAATGTCGCTTGGCGCTTTGGTGCTGATGGATGATGAGCGACTAAGGCAAAAGTATCACTTTTGATAATTCGAATGCGCGCCTTTTTTTCGAAACGATGCGTCCTGCTGTGGCCGTTTCGTTTGCTTAACTTGTTGTTGTTGTTGTTTGATTGTGTGTGTGTGTGTGTGTGCAATATTATTAAATGACGGATAATGGATGGATGAATGAATGAATGGCTGGACGGATGGGCGGCCAAATGAATGGTTGACGGAAAAGGCGCACAAAAATGAACAGCGCCAGAAACCAACAAAAACAAACGAATGGCAACAACAACAATAAAAATGGCTAAAGTACGACGAATGGGCGAATGTGCGAATGGAGCGAGGAGCGTACACGCGCTTTGTGAACCGCACCTTCATAATCACTTAAAGAGGAAAAATAATTTTCAAAATTGCATTCATATTTCACAATAGCAACAACTCGAACAACAAAAACAACAACAACAATAGGTAAACTCACAACAAACAACAATGGCGCAAGTGCAAGAAACAGCGAGCCGTAAAGTAGGGAAACAACTACTACAATTACCGTTACCGTTGTCCTTCCTTGAGCTGTCCCGCATCCACTCTAAGCGGCCCCCTCCCCACTCCACCCCACGCTCGACTATCGGCATTGCTACGAAAATGCGCTGACATACACATTGCAGTTTGCAACGTGTGGCTGGTGGGTGGGTGGGTGGGGGGGACGTCAAGAGCAACGCATTAGCGCAGTGAAAAAACAAGCGAAAAGGTTGCACACTGCTGGCAATGCTGGTCAACGTTTTGTGACCGCGTCCAATGGGTATTTGGTCGCATGTGGAGCCGTTCGCGCAGAACGATGCCGGAAAGTGTATCCTGTTGTTTATATGTGCCATATTGTGCTAAGGACACCCGCGACACTACGGCAATCGGCCACAATGGCAGCGACAATAATTAACTAATATTAATTTTACTTTTAACATTAATTCGAAAATTTCTGTCCTCTCTCACGTCGGCACTCAAGTCGCAGGGGCAAGTGATGAAGTGACCATACAGTCACACAACAAGCTGCATGAAATATGCTAAGCATAAAGTATCAGATGACAGCGTTTGCGGCCAATTCCGCCGACAGCAGGTCCACCTCTACCATAGAAGTAGAAATATTTCTACATATGTATGTATGTGTATGTACCTTTGCATGCATATCTGTGTATGCATAAAAAGGTTTGTGGTGTGGTTGTGTGTGTGTGTGCTTGCAGTGCTGTCTGTACTTTATTGCAGTGGGTCAACAATAATTCTAATTGCAATTTAATCATCCCGAGAATTGCGCTCCTCTATTTTAATTACTCAAATTGAGCTGTTACACGTAGACAGACCCGAGTGCGGTTCGTGTTGTTTATTGTTGCTGTGGCCGGGCAAAAACGTTAATTGGAGTTGCCAGCTCTAACCGGAGACGGTAATAGCCACTTAGTGGCCAAGTTCCGCGGAATACAACGTGCCCCACAAATTACTGCAGCATTTATTGATGCCCTTTAATGAGGTTTATTTTTTTTGATAGAGTTTGAGCGAGTTAAAAAATCGTTAAATATTGCAATATTGCAATATCGTTGTGTTGTTTGGTGATTTTAATGGTGCAAAGTTTTTAGCTAGTTATTTATAATTTGTTATCTGACACTGAAACATAGGTTAGATTAATTTGAAGTGGCAATGAATTCATTGTTATGCCCCAAAAGATAGGAGTGATGTGTACCTGCTGCAAGTTTTATTTGTCGTTGAATCATAGCAGATTACTTTCGGTGTATTGGCTGTTCTAAGATCAAACAAGTTGTCCAAGAATGGTAAGCCCAGAGCTTTCCATATCCGTTTAGAGCTGTGATGACTATTTTGTTACAGTTGAGTAGCAGAATGGTCATCACTGCAGCCGGGCAGTGGCAGAGAAGGTTACGTACCTACTGGATGTATAATTTTTCTAGTCTGGTAATTGAGTATAACACACTCTACTAGCTCTAAATATTTGGTATTGAGAATTTTGTGGAGCTAGATTTCATGATTAAATTTCAAATCAAAATCTCCAACTCTATACATTTTGTACGATTTTATCCATTAGCGAAAACAGCGCACCAAACCGATCTTAGCGAAGTCCCCAACCATCATGCTGTCATCTTCTTTACACAACAGATGGCGCTATGAGCGGTAGCTCACAACATCGGACGCTTTCTTCCTAAGAGGCGGCAGATGGCAGCCCCATCACTTAGGACTACCTGCGGCAGGCCAATCATCTATCCTGGCAGAAAAACACAACCGATAAACGTAACCAACACAAGGCAATGTCTTAAGGATAATGTATGCTCCCGAGAGGAGTGAACAAGGAAAACAAAACTATAAGTAACGTATTAGAAATTGCTCAGCATTTTATTAGATGTAAGCAGAAATGCCTCTTCAATGGTTTAAATTACCTTAAACCAGTCAATATTAGAAATTGTTAAAAGTCTGGTAAGACTTATTAGACACTGCACCCAAGTAACCATGCAAGAGGATTAGGTTTGAGTAAAGAATATATAAATTACTTCATTTTCATTAGTTTAAGTCATTCAGCCAATTTCTACACAAACAGCAGAGTCAAAGAGAAAGACAATACAATGATCCATCCACTAAATGTGTAACTGTCATACACTATTCCGGAACGTGAAAATCCTACTTATGATTTTACCAGACGAAAAAATCGTTGAATTTCAGAAGTTGACTTAATATGTAGGATTAGACTTAATGCATTCCCTCACTTGTTACGTTTAGTTCGGGTCCTAGAAGAAGGAAAAGATCCAGAAAGGTATTAGAATGGGCCTCATTGGGCTAAGTGTGCTTTTGCTTGACAGCTGACACTCTAATACAAAAGATCTATTAAACATCAAACAGAAATCAGACTTGATAAAGTCCATGCATTGCTTTATTGTAACACATTACATCGTTTTCTGTGGTCTCACTTGAAAACAAATCTTCTCTAATTTTGCGGTACCACCATAAACTAACTTGAAGACTATCCCTCAATTGGAAGAGAACAATGGAGAAACTCATAGTCCATGACTACGGGTCTGAGGCATGTATTCTAGGCAGAAGACTCCAAAATTCGTCAAGAAACTGCAGCTCTATGGTATCTGGATGAAAAAACCAAGCACTCTTGCGTCCCAAAAGAGATAGCTGCAGTCTTCTGACAGAACACTTTACATGCCACTGTCCAGCGCTCTCCAGGAGCAGATGGCGCATATTGGACAACGATGTACTACCTCTTCCCGTTCGCATCAGGTTAATACAAGAAACTAGGTAGTTCGAGGGGAAGTGAAGACTCCTAACCTCTTCTAACATTCTTCCTTCCTATCCCTTTCCTCTCTTCTATCTTAGCCGTTGAGCATAGTGAAATAATCCGTATGGAAAGGCTTGCAGCCTTTCTACCTACCTTCACATCACACATCACAACCAGTGGCGCACACAGGATTTCATTTTGGGGGAGGTGATTTGCGTTTTGAGCCCAATTTCATTCGAAACCATATTTTGTGCCAGCAATTTTTATATTTGGAGGTTGACGCCCTCCGCTCCCCCCACCCCCCTGTGTGCGCCATTGATCACAACCAATACCTAAAATAAATAAATACAAAAATATCTCTGACTTGACAATCAGCTCACTCAAACTCAAATCTTCTACTTGATTGATCGCCATAGCTGCCATGGGTTCGAGTCTCGGCTTAGGCAACACCAACGAAAACAAGTTTCTTTTAGCAACTTGTGTCTCGGCTTCTTGGAGTAATTTTTCTCAACAACCTCCGACAATACCCAGGCCGACAATATTTGTAGGTATCTTCTAGTACAATCATTGAAAGGCTTCCATTTTACTAAACAATCAATGCCATTTTACAATCAATGCCATTTTCCTTCGAATTATGACATTGTGAACGCACATAAATAGGTCAACAAACATTTATACCATAAAACGACCGATTTCCTGCGAATACAATCTCATCACCGCTGCCAAAGTCCAACTTGACGCGGGCGCCACTTGCTTAAATTTCAGCATTTATTTACCCAACACTGTGCTGCAGCGTTGCGATTTACTTTTATAATTAAATTTGTCACGCTTCGCAATAAAACAACACAACACACACACACAGTGTGTTTATACAAAAATTTGACACATTTCGCAGATTTGAATTCGCGCAGACACTCGAACCACAAACGCTGAGGAAGTGCTCGCCCGCAGCTCGATTGGATTTCGTAAATATTTTCGCGCACACATTTCCGCGTAGCAGCGCTTGCACTGACGGCGCCTCGGGCGTTGCCACCCTTCTGATGGGCAGCTCAAGACTGCGATCGGGCAGCGACTTGACGCCCTGCGATCTCTGCAACCTGTCGGAATTGTTGCTACTTTAAGAAATGCAATGTTATTGTTGTTGGTGTTGGTTTGTTTGTGCCAGTGCGTCGACATTTTGTTCTTCAAGTCAACGCCAAGTTTATCGAGTCGTGTTGATTTAGCATGTGAAGTATGCGCAGCGGAAAGCTTTGCATTGGCGACTATCTGCGTTGACGTTGTTGAAAGTGAGACTCGTTCGCTGCGTTTCCTTTTTCGTTTTCAATTTCATTCGCGCGTCGCACAACCTTCGAAAGCAAATTGCAAGGATTAAATTTCATTTTCAATCGTCAATAAGCGCACTCATGTCTGCGTCTGCGTCTGCGTCCGCGTCCGCGCCGCGTATTTGCTTTGCGAATGAAAGCATTTTTTCCGCAAATAGCACAAAGGTTGCTGCCGCGTTCGTTGAGTAAACAAAATGCATTAATTCTATAATGGCTATTACAAAAATAATGTTGAGCATAAGTGACCGCCGACTGTTATCGCCAAAGAAATTGCATTGCTATGCAACAACAACTACTAGTAAAAACAAATTATTATTGCTTGAATCACTCGAGGCAGCGAACGGACGGACGAACAGAGTTTTCAGCACCAACTCGAGAGACTTCGAAGGCGATGCATACATTTTGTGCTTCATAGGTTGAGCTCTTTTGATTTTTTGATGTCTTATGAATTCAGATATCTTCTGAGAAGTCTTCTCTACTTTCGTCTTCTTTCTTATCCTATTAGGATCGTTTCCTTTAACAACTATCGGATTAATATGTCCCAACAAATTTTTAGGTCGAGTCAAAACCAATTTTTGAAATATTAAAGAGACGCAACAAAGTTTTTAGCACCAACTCGAAAAAGTTCCAAGACGATGCATAAATTTTGTGCTTCATTGATTAGACTCTTTTAATTTGTTGATGTTATCTGAGAAGTTTTCCTTCCTTTCGTCTTCTTTCTCTTTCATTTTAGTTGGGATCGTTGCCTTTCAGAACAACTTGGATTATATGTCCACCAAACTTTTAAATCGCGTCAAAAACATTTAAAATATTGAACAAATCTAACAGAGTTATCAGCCTCGACTCGAATTCGATCCCAGATATCTTCCCAGAAGTATTCTTTCCTTTTTTCTTTTTCTTCCTCATCTTTTTCCTTCCCTTCCCTTTCAGAACTACTGGGATAATACGCCCCCACCAAACTTTAAACTCATCTCAGTAAAATTTATTGAGATACCGAACAAATCTGACAGAGTTTTCAACACCAACTCGAGTGAATTTGAAGACAATACATAATATGTGATCTGCAACGGTTGGACTCTTTTGATTCTTCGATGTTGTCTTAAGAACTCAGACATCTTTTCAAAACACTTCTTTCCTTTTTTCTTCGTCCTCATCCTCTTAGGATCGTTTCCTTTTAAAACTACTGGAATAATATGTCCAGCTAACTTTTGAAGCCGAGCCAAAATAACTTATAGGAATATTAGATGTGACAGAGTTTCCAGCACCAACTCGAGAGAGTTCGAAGACGATTCATAACATTTGCTATTCGTGGCATGGACTCTTTTCATTGTTCGATATCGTCTTATGAATTTAGATATCTCCCCAGAACTCTTATTTCCTTTCTTCTTCTCTCTCTTTAAAATTTTTGTTGGGATTGTTGTTGTTTTTGTTGGGATTGTTCAGAACAACTGGGAATACATATACGTCCACCATAGTTTTAACTCGCGTCTACAACACTTATTGGGATCCTATATTTCGGAAAAATACGTATTCCAAAAAAATTTAGGATTTGTGTGAACATAATTTTCTAGCCAAATCTTTCAGAATATGTCAAATTAACTTCCAAAAAAATTGAGGATTTAAGTGAACATAATTTTCTAGCTAAATCTTTCAGAATATGTCAAATTATCTTCGAAGAGTCTCTCGGTTCAAATCAAAGTCTGTCCCGAAATATTTATCATTCAACAATTGACAAATTGTTACAAATCCAGAATCAAAATGAAAACTGAAGTTTGCTGAAAATCTTAACCCAAAGTGGGATACGTTGAAGGATCTCAAGCGAGAACGTACCGAGATTTGACAGGAATACAATTGTGAGCCGTGTGAAAGGTTACGCCTTCAATTTGGCTTCACATTGTTTACATTTGTTTCATTCTCATAAGAAATCTAGCAACTAAAAACTTGGAAAACCAGTTAAAAAAAAATCAATACAAAAAAGCCCAAAATCAAAGCAAACAAATGAATTTGTAATCGAATGGAGATTTTTCTACTGGGTTCCTTCACCAAAATCAAATAAATCGCCTAACTGATCAAAGCCATTTCACAGCGGAAACATCTGTCCAGCTTTCTTAATGTTGTGACTATTGCCATTGTTGTTGTTGTTGCGGCCACACTCGGCCAGCACAGCGGCAACGTCGTTAAACTGCCAAAAGGAACTTGCTTCCAATTGCACGTTGCACCACACCACACCACACCACACCGCACCAAGACACACACACACACCGTCACACGGCTCACTGTGCCAACTGCACTCCACATTGTCCACTCCAATTGACTGCGCTCTACTCCACTGTGCTGGCTCTGAATTAAACTTGACTAACAACAACAACAACAACTCCGCTTTGCCTTCAACTTCTAACACTAAACTCCCCTTCAACACGTTCGCAGCCACCAACTCACTCGCGCACAAACACTTTGCCGATTGTCTTAGCTGTCTTCAGTTAACTGGTGCATGTTGTTCTTGTTGTTGCTGCTGCTGCTGCTGCTGCCCTTGTTGCTCTTGACTTTTGCATTGAAAAATCGTGCAATTCACCTGCAACGCCAAACAGCGCCACCACCACTAAAACAACAACAACAACAACAACAACATTAATAGCAAAATCAACAACAGCAACAACAACACAGCATCCGCGCGCACAATTTGCATCTTGGCATCTGCATCTGTGCAATTGCAACTGCAACTGCAGCTGTATCTGTGCGCCTGCATCAGCAGCAGCAGCAGCAGCTGCACGTTGCCGTTGCCGATGCTGCAACCGATGGCGGCGCAACGGTGGAGGCGCGTCGTTGGGTGTGCTGCAGCTGTTGCATTGTTTGCCGTATGTGGTGCATGTGCACCTTCAATGCGACTGCCTCCCTACCTCCCTCCCTTTGTCTGTCTGTTGCTGCACACGTTTGCAGTTGCATTGCCACGTTGGTGTGGCGCGCACACGCCAACAACAATAACAACATTGCGCATAACAAACAGACAGCGCCACTATTTTCTAGTCACACACACAATAGTTGCAATTGCTGCTGCTGCTGCCACAAATGCGAGTACTTACCCCACATCGTACAATGCGTCCCTCACCCTTCGGCGCCCTTCGCCAGCACACAACTCCCAACAACAGCGCATCGCTTCACTAACAATGACTCCTTCGGAGTTGGAGACTTCCTCTGCGGCCCAGCAACAACAACACGACCATTATTGTTGCTACTACTACTGTTGTTGTTGTTGCTGATGCTGCAACCATTGCAGCTGCAGCATTTTGTGAATGCCGCCGCTGTTGTTGTTGTTGGCTGTTGGCTGTTGCAGTTGTCGGCGTTGTCGTCTCTTTGATTTTACAAGGTGTAGAGTGGCGTCGGCACCTTACCCCCGCCGCCTCATTCCCGCTGCCAACTTGCCGTGGCATGTCGCACGAGCGCACGCAGACACTTGTTGGCCGCACTTCAACAGTCGCGTTTTAATGCAATTGCAGCATTACAACTGCAATTTGTTCAGTCGCAATGTCGCGTCGTTGTTGCCGACTGTCGACTGTCAGTGCTTCTTGTTGGGTCGCCGCTAAGCGCTTTGTGCAACAATTGCTGGTCAGTTTGCTCAATTAATAAATGATAGTTGCAATTCGGTGCTTTGAATGTCATCAAATTATTTTTGAATACAAAACTATGCAAGTTACTGGAGTTTGGAAGGAAAAGTAAATTAAGTAAAGTAATTTTTTTTTTAAATCATAGAAGTGGGGTTAGTGGTGAATTGAATAGGAGCTACAAATGTGGAAAACTATAATAATTTGTGGATAGGAAATGATTGGTTGTGATGTCATTAATGACAAATAAAGCTAGTTGCATGCAATCAAAAATGTACCAAATTGTAATTTTTAAGTAAATCACTGACTGCTTCATTGTACTGTGAACAATGTTCCTTATATCAAATATATGAGTGATCCTGTGCATGTCCTGGGGCGCCTTTGAACACATCATTATCAACTATCCTAAACCTAATGCAAAAAATAGACGATAAAGCTTCGGCGTAAAAGATGTTCGAAGCGATAGTTCAAAGTTGAGGGCGAAGAGGGAGACTGTCTTCAGTGGAACAACCAAGTTGAAGACGTTTTAACATTTCTTGGTGTGAACAGCTGAAGTATGACCAACACCTGGAGAGAACTAGTGCGGCAGTTCATAACTCAGTTACAGGTTGTTATAGCCAGCTAATAAGAAGAAGAAGAATGCCCAAAAAAGGAGAGCAAACACTTAGGAAGTGGTAAGCTGACTTCACTTCATCAAAATTTTTATCTAAATTTCCTACAGAACCATAAACAAATCTCTTTAGGTCTACGAATTTGATATACAAACAAGACAACAGTTGTCATAGTGGAAGATATGTAAATAATAAACCTAAACCAAAAAACCCACGTTGAAGTCGCTCAAATGTCACGAATGATTCTTATTGTGTTCTTCGATATTTGTTCCAGAAGAAACATTGTGGGAAATGCTTAAAAATACTTTTATAAGTGCAGAATGTGCAACAAACAGAATACTCCAGAAACTTTGATCATTCAGCGAGCCACTGAGTTCACTAGGCTAGAAGAAGTCCTGGATAGTTATATCTACCTTTCTAACATTTCTAATGTGTGCCTTAAGTATCGGACTCAATGAATGATTGAATAATTAAATATGGCAGATGCCTATTGAAATGATTCAGTAAGTGCAGAATGTGGAGAAACACGATACTCCAGAAACTCTGAGACTATCTCAAGACAACGTTTGACCATCCTGGAGGCTACTGACTTCGACGCGCTGAAAGAGATCTCAACGTGTCTATTTTTTTACTAGTGCTCGACCGAAGATGGTTTTTTGGCCTAAGCCGAACCGCGATATTCGACATAACTGAAATATGCGGCCAAAGGTGGAAGTCAAAGCCGAATACTAATACAAATTCTTTACAGAAAAAATCTGATCAAATTTAGCCGTTCTTTCTTCATTTATTTTCTCTACATAAAAATTATTAAAATAATATATATGTAGGTATATATATACGTACGTTTTTCCAAAAAAAACAGTCTTAGAAGTCAGTTTCTAACAAAAACAAAAAATTTAATTCAATTGACATGAATAGCTGATAAGAGATTATTTTTATTAACCGCAATCTTCATCTCCGAAAAATCGATTTTTTTGTTTATTTATTTATTTATTTATTTATTTATTTATTTATTTATTTATTTATTTATTTATCTATTTATTTATTTATTTATTTATTTACTTATTTATTTATTTACAGTATAATCTCGATAATCCGGACAGTTGAACACCAAACACTGTCCGAAATATCAAAACGTCCGGATTACCAAGAATACAAAAAATCGATCAAAATACTACTGAACACAAATTAAACTTATTTTTTATTGAATTATAATTCTTTTTGCTAAAAAATTATTTTGTAATATTTTATAAACATTTTTAACGATTTTGAAAGAAATTCGTAATTTTCGTTTGCGAAGTTTTGTTTAATTTTTGTAGAAATTCCGCGGTATTTGACCTCAAAGCCGGAAAATATGGAATTTTAACGGGTTTTCTTTGATGGTCAAAAACATAAAAATTTTTTGTAAATCAATTAACGAGTTAGGTGTATAATGAAAGCCGACACATCATGCAATACAACACAGCCAAATAATTTGGCGGAATACACATTCGCATCGAAATAATAGCAAAAATGTACCATAGTCGTTTTCATCACTTTTCATACTTTTTCCTTAAAAAATTAGGGGCCTCAAAATATGCTCTTTTATATGTTCCATTTATAGTTTTTTTCCATTTTGAGGCTTCTAATTTTTTAAGGAAAAAGTATGAAAAGTGATGAAAATGGCTATGGTACATTTTTGCTATTATTTCGATGCGAATGTGTATTCCGCTAAATAATTTGGCTGTGGTGTATTGCTTGATGTTTCTTCTTAAGATATTCATATACTTCGTAACTTGATTTATGAAACATCTGCACAATTTTCGCCATCAGAAAAAAACGCCTTGAAATTCAATATTTTCCTACTTTGAAACTTTATTACAACGCCAATTTAGAACGCATAAAATTGATTAATATCAGAAAAGATGGCGTGAAATGTTGTAAGTGCAACTATATAAAAATCATGTCGATAGGATTATTGGTTCAGAAATTACAGTCGAAAACGAGAAAAAAGCCGAGGAAAATTCGAAAAAGTGTTATCAATTTATAATGTTATCAATAATTTCAAATTTTTTTAAATATTAAAAATGTGTATAGACATTTCTCTCCCTCACATTTTCGACCTGAAAATTAAACCTGAAATTTAAACCTCCTATTAATTCCGATATTTTGGGCGACAAGCACAACATCGACTCCGCTCAGTTGCAATCGCAATTGCTGTCGCCAATCGGTCCCCCACGGCCGCCAACCGGCTGCTGAGACCTCACTGCCCGGCACCGACGCTCTAAGTCAACACGAGCACAAAACCTGAAAAAATGGTCAGAAACACATTTTATTTGTTATTACAGCACGCGGCGGCGCAGCAGTGCCGCGCCCGCGCACCCAACGACACCCAGCACCAGCACCAGAACCGACGGCGGCAGCTAAAGCCGCAAGTGGCACTCATTGTTTGTACAATTTGGAAATTCATTTAGAATAAACAAAATTACAATAACAAATTAACACAGGCAACGCTGAAAGCAAATGCGTTTTTATTTCTAAACCATAAAAATGAAGAACAGCATCGTGAAAGCGCGCAAGAAGCGCGACGGCGACGACGCGACGACGCGACGAACGCACGGCAGGTAAACACAAAAGCAAACACAACACAAACACAAATACAAACGCAAATAAGCGAAGCAAATTTTATGGCAAAAACAAATGACAGCGCTGGGGGTCGGTGCTGAGCGGACGACAGACGAAATTGACGTTTCCATTGCACGACATTGCACGGGCGTTGTTGACACATTTGGTTGGTCGATTGCTCGTTCGCCGGCCCCAAGTACGACCGATTATTTGGAAAAACAATGAAAGGTACGTTTTAAAAACAATTTGTTGTTATTGTTGTTGTTGTTTTTGTTGTTGCAATATTTGCCAATGCCACTTATGCAACATATGTGTAATGTTTATGTTCTCTTTGTGTTGTTTGTGTGTGTGTGTGTGTGTGTGTCGAACATTTTCGTGTTGCGTATGCAATGCGCAATTTTAGCATTTATCAATAAATCGATAAGCAACCACCAGCAGAATTGTTGCATTTTAATCAATATTTCGTTAGTGAGGCGAATTTCTTCTTTCCTTACATCACATCACGTCAGTTGCAACACTTTGCATTTTATTGCAATTCGATTGCATATTTATTGAAAGTGAATCGATTTTGCTTCCTGCTCGTTATGCAATATTTCGGTTATGACTTGCAACAGTTGCATTGCTTATTTCAGTTCAAAATGCTGTCCGTGACTAAGACAAATTTTCCCCCGAAATGAGTCAGCGACATATTTTTTGTTCACATATGAAATGATTATTGCTTTTTTGTTTTTGCAAACAACAAAATGTTGTAAAGTCCAGTCCAAAAGATTGAGCTGCACTTGAAAGAATGTTGCAATAATTTGTGGTTAATAGAAAGAAGAAAGGAAAAGAAAGGTGTTCGATGCGGTAGTTGCACGTCAACGGCGAAGAAGGAGACTGTGTCTCCGGTAGAAGGACCAAGTTGAGGAGGCCCTATCATCTCTTCGTTTGAGAGCAACTGGACAACAAATTTCTCGGAATTATGGATCGCTTTTAGCCTATTAGTCGCTTTTGTAAAGGAGGAGGGCTCAGTAATCGAGTTCCAGTAGTTCATTCTTCATTAAAGCCAGAGAAAACTTCGCCTAAATAAAATCGTATCCTAGTACATAGAATACATAGAGATGATGTATTGCCGAATGGGGGAATGTTGGAAGCGTTCTATGGACTGCCAGACACATTGAATGAAAAAGTAACTTGACAGAAGCCATGAAGTAAATGTGCACTTGCAACAGATTTCAAGTAAATATAAATGTTACAGTTCCCATCGTTATGGATTTCGTTCTCAAAGAAAAGACTTCTTCATTGCCTGCATACTTAAATAGTATGCTTTCTTCATTCTATTCTATTAAATATATAACATTCTCGAACCAGATGATGAAGTGTCTCATACATTTGAATGGAATCGAATGGGACGTCGTCATAAGACGGTCACAAGTAAGTTGAAATCTGGAGATTGCCTCCTTGATTTAGGAAATTCTTGGCTTTTTAGGTGAATTTTTAGGAGGAAACATTGTTTAGGAGAAAGTTTAGGAGTTTTTTAATGGTGAAACATTTGACATAATTAGTGGCACTGAAGCCTTGAATATCGAAAGCTAAAGTGTCTACTTCATTTTAATTAAATTTTATGTTTTATTTTATTTTATTTTTTTTTATTTTTATTTTATTATTTTAATTTTTTTTTGTTGTTTACTTTACTTTTAGTTTGATTAAATAAGCCAATAAACAATTGTATGGTTCTTTCAAATCAGTTGAAAATTTTACTAACACCGACGACTGTGGAAACTGATCTGCTTTGTCCTAAGAAAAAGAACTTATAAATTAATATCTTCAAAAAAGAACTACAGTGGTGTCTGGATGTAGTGAACTAATTATTGCAAGGCCTGTTCACTGTATTGAGGTTGTTCACTATATCAAGGTCAAAATTTTTGTTCAAAAACTCGTTTTATTTGCTCAAAATACACTTCGTGTTTTTTGCTTGACAATTTGTTTCTATATTTAGAGGCTCGATATCAAAATTTGGGTGTTCACTATATCGAGGTGTTCACTATACCCAGACACGACTGTATCATAAATTTTATTGTCTTTTGGATTTGGACACTTAACATATCAATTGAAATATTAAAATAAATGAAATTAATTAAATAATAATAAATAATAATTAAATTAATTAAATAATGAAACAAAATTTATTATGAGTACTTTTTGTTTTTATCCACAATTCAGTGAGATCGGTTCACATCGATTCGATTCATTTGGCAATCCAACTGATTTTCATATGAATCTTTTTTTTGGAGTTTTTTTTGTTCAGTGGCGTTTTTGTTGTTCACCAAAAGAACAGAACCGAAACGCCGAAAAATCAAAACAATAATTGTAATTAAGAGGAAGTAAAGAGAAAATGGAAAACGAGAGGCAGATTAATTTATCAATTATATTCTAAATAAATTAGAAATTCTTATCTTATCTTAATATTTATAAAGAATATATTTATTTCCAATTAATTAATTATATTTGTAAATGAATCATTTCTGCCTAAATTGTTGGTGAATTTTCTAATCTTAGCTGAATTGAAAATGAATGAAAAATAGTCACAAAAAAGTCACAAAAATCATTTGCGTTCGAGTTTCACTGCCTTGTCGTTGATGATAATTTGTACAGTCTCCAAATGTCTGGTCCAGTCTGCTACTACTGCATGTAAATATGTATGTGGTACATCTGTATGTATGGACGAGTGTGTGGCGTACGCGCGAAATGATTGTCTGCGGCTATTTTTGTGCGCTCTCGCGTTCACTTAACGGCGAAGGCAGACGCTGATAAGCGACGTTCTTCCAAGTAGACGAAACTTGCAAAGAATAAATAAAGGAAAACAAATATGGCACAATACACAAACCAAACAAAAAAACTGTTTAAAACAAAGCGAAAATAGTTTTGCACAATTTTTAATCTGTGCTGTTGCTGTTGTTGTTGCAAAGCTTATTGTATGTGTGCAGGGATGTAGAACTGTTTAACGACAACGTCGACGGCAAAACTAATCAAAATATTCCGGCAAAATTAATATAGGGAATTAAGTTTTGTTGTTGCGACCACAACTTGAAACAATGACAAATTCATGGAAAATCAAAGCTAACAACAACAACAACAACAATGTGTGTGTGCGCACAACAAAAGTGACGGAAAATCAATTTTGATAATTTTTCGGCGACGAAGCAAGCAGCGCGCAGCCGACGCTAAAAATTGCCAGCGATATTTTGTTGTTTTTGTGTTTAACGTTTTGCATTCAGTTTTTATTGCTCATTGATTTATTTTTATTTCAATTTTTGCTTTTTGCAACGAAAAATCTTTGTTTTTTTTTTAAAGTGTAAAGTGCGATTTTTTTTTCTTATAACTTGATAAGAAATGAAATTTCCGCTTTAATTGTAGTTGTTGTCTGCTGCCGCTGTCCGCCGTTCGCTGCAATGAAATTTTCACAATTTTATGATATTTACTTGAGTGTGTTGTTTTTGTTGTTGTTGTTGTTGCTGTGCACAATAATTCGATTGTTGCAAAAACGGTGCTTCACCACAAAATTCATTAAACGAATTTTTGTTTGGCATATTGTTGTTGTTGCTTTTGCTGTTATTGAAATTTGGGTCATAATTGCGGATACGCACTCGTCACTTTTTTTTTTTTTGCTGTTGCGCTGATAAGACGCGCAGACCGCTGCTGGCCACGTACGCTCACTGCGCTCAGCCGCTTTTTCAATTTTCAGCGGAAACAAGTAAAAATTAATTTAATATTGCTGAAAATTTTGTTTAAAATCGAAGGCAATAAATGTGCAGCGAGAGGTCATTGCGTGCAGTGGGTGTGGCCACAGCAGAGGGCAACGTGCGCTCTAGTCGACAGACTGCAGTTTTTATCGCGCTCATGTTGCTGTTGTTGTTGTTGTTGTGTTTACAATTTGCAACTGACACAGCAGCAGCAGATGCTAAGCGATCTCGCTTTCAACCGATCACTGCCCATTCCACATTTTGACACACACACACTCGCACACACTCACACACACACACACACATCAACACGCGCTCGAGTCGCAGCTCGAAGGCGCTACAGTAGCTTCGTCATTATTGCTTTTGTTGTTATTGTTGCTGTTGTAATTATTATTGAATATAACTAGTTGTTATTGTAATTGCTACTGTTGTTGCTGTTGTTGTTGTTTTCGCTTTTGAGTGCAAATAGCAATGCAAGTTTCTTGAACTTGTGTCCTTAAGCAACGTAAATGTTTGCTGTTCAACGTCTTCACATGCGTTGTGACTGTGGCTGTTGTTATTGTTGTTGTTGCTGTTGCCACTACGACTGCATGCAGTTACCGTTCTCGCCTCCTTCTCATCGCCACATCCAACGTCTCTGTTTATATGATCGTAAATTCTTTTGTGGATCTTGTGTGCCGTGTTGTGTTTAATGTCTGTCAAAGTTTCGTTGATCTTCGCTCTGCCGTCTGCCCACTTTTGAAGGACAATGTCAATGGGATATTTCATAGTCGTATTACCGCTAGCGGATGACTAATTTCTGAAAGTGAAAATATTTTCTGGCAAAATATGGAGTGTCGACAATTCTGACAAAAGGCTGAAGATTTTTAACTTAGTTTTTGTCTTAAAAGACATAAATCAGAGCGATTTGTTGACTACTGACAATGTAAAGGTTTGGCCAATTTAGTAATTTTTTGCAATATTTTATTGAGTCAAAATTCAATTTCGCTTCAAGTTTAACTATAAAATTATTGAAAAATTTCTACTTCAAGATATACTCCATAATGGTTTTAAAAATACATTTACGACATTCAAGATTTGTTTTGTTTTGTTTTGGGAAATTAGTGGGAACAGGCCACTTCTATGGTCTGCTTCCTTTTCTCATACTATGGCAGTCATTGTCGTTCATCACGTTATCTCGAACAGCTCCTTGACCAGAACTCATAATCTTCAACGTTCCGTTGGTCCTAAAATGTCAATTTCCTGTTCTTCAAAACTCCATAGCGACTCGTTATGGGTTTAAGAATAGAAAACAACAACAGAACCCATCTTGGCAAGTTTGAATTGTACTCTTTTACGTTTGGTTGGTTCCAAAAAGCTCAGTAAGTGTCCAAGAATAGACAACAGAACTCATCTTGAGAGCTTTAAATGCATAAATTCGTTTGATTCATTCTAAAAACTTAATTCCTTGTTCTCCAAAACAACATAAAGAATATAACTCCATCTTTAATCGTACTCTTTTATGTTTGGTTGATTCCCAAAAGCCACCCAGAGAATAGAGAACAGGACTCATCTTGGAATAGTTCCTTTTCACGTTTGGTTTGTTCCAAAAAGCCAACTTCCTGTTCTCCAAAACTCCATAGCGACTCGTTATGGGTTTAAGAATAGAAAACAACAACAGAACCAATCTTGGCAAGTTTGATTTGTACTCTACTCTTCTACGTTTGTTTGTTCCCAAAAACCTCACTTAGTGTCCAAGAATAGACAACAGAAATCATCTTCAGAGCATTGAATAAATTCGTTTGGTTGATTCTAAAAATTGAATTCCTTGTTCTCCAAAACAACATAAAGACTCACTCAGTACTCTTTTACGATTGGTTGATTCCAAAAAGCCAACCAGAGAATAGAGAACAGGACTCATCTTGGAATCGTTCTCTTTTACGTTTGGTTTGTTCCAAAAAACCAACTTCCTGTTCTTCAAAACTTCATAGCAACTCATTATGGATCCAATAATAGATAACAATAATAGAACTCATCTTGGCAAGTTTGAAAAAGCCAACTTCCTGTTCCTCAAAACTGCATACTGGTATGTTTCCATATAGAACGGAACACACAAGTTTGAATCGTACCAAAAAGCCAATGTCCTACTCTCCAAAACTACATAACGACTCAATATACATCCAAAGAATAGAGAACAGAAAGCATCTTGGCAAGTTCAAATAATACAAAACTAGGTTTTCTGAAGTACTGATCTCAAGCTGCTTTTAATTAGCAACACATTTCAAATTCCATATTTACAAATTATTAATAAACTAAATATATATATTTGCGAATGTGCATTGAAAACTCGGAATAACAAATTTGATTAATTGCCAACTGCCGTCAATTATTTACATTCAGCGATTAGCTTTCCAAGAACTAAATTTCTAATCTTTTGCCAACTTTGCAAAGCTGAGATATTAACATAAATTCTACGTTTTCGAGTTTAATTCCCGATTAATTCCAACGAAATTCCACGATTAGGCAAGTGGTAGAAAATTTGCTGCCCAGCGAATAACTATTAAAATAATGCTTAGTTATGTGAAGGGTTTTTGATGTTTGCAATTCTTCGAAATTTACTATTTTACGTAAATTATTTCTTTCGCAGTTTGTATAAAATAATAGTGATGTCAGTGGTAAATGTAATCACAAAATTCTTTAGAACATTATTCTTACATTGCGATAAAAAATTACACAGCCCACTTCAAATTTGCGATGGTTTTTTGTGCGTTAAAACTGAATTCGATTTACAAGAAAACGAGGCGTTTTTTCAGATGTCGTAACGGAGTTTGTGAAGAAAAATGATTTCATCTTTTTCATCACAATGCAAGTATTTGAGCTGCAATGACTGGACAACTGGTTCCATACTTTCTTCTTATTCCAACATAACTTAAAAAAGCACAGCTGAACAAATGATTTTTAAGTTTCTTCAATAAGGAACTTTCGAAAATCTTTTTTGTGTCCCAAAAACATACATAAAATTATAAATAGTCTAACTTCTAATTTAAAATGTTTTTTATGATTGATTGATTCGAATTTTACATGTCAAAAACCTACGAAAAGTACAGAGATCATAGTTGGATTTCCAATTTAATAGGTTGTTGTACATTGGATTGGGTTATTTATGATTGATTGATTGATTATTCCACAGTTGAATTTCTAATTTAATAGATCGATAGATTAGTTAGCACTAAATCATTTTGATTATTTCTAATGAAAACTTAACCATTTTTCTACTTAAATAAATCTAGGTTTTGGACCCAAAACGAACGAATTTTTTAGTTATCCAAAGTTTCAGTTAAACGAAATAATTTTCAGAAAAAACAAGAAATAAAAATGGGTCCTCGACTTTTATTTTAGTGAAGTGGATTTTTAAGTTAAGCGACTTGCAGTTAGGCGGTTTCGACTGTAATGGATTTGAAATGTCTCAGACGATGAATCAAATATATCTAAATGGAAAATTGATGAGCATCTTAAGAACACTTCTGAGAGATTTGCGACTACATGCTGACCAATGGCATTGAAATTTTTAGAATTAATAGGACTAAATTTGGTTGAAATTTAAACTCGGGTATGAAAACTTTAAGTCAACTTGATAGGAGAGTTGAAAAGTGTAAAGTGTGCTGGCGAAGTAATTTATAGTTTAGAGAAGAACGAGCTCAAGTAATTCTAACTTGGATTTCAAACCGTATTATATATAGGGTGTTTTTTTTAGAGGTTTGTTTTTCGAATAGAGATAAAACTGGCATTTTGTGGTCAAATCTGGCAACTCTAATGTCATTTATGTTCAGTTTGGTTTGCCATTTCATCATGAACAGGTTGACAAAAGAACAACGCTTGCAAATCGTGCAAATTTATTTCGAAAATAATGGTTCAGTTCGCGAAGTTTACCGCAAGCTCCGTCCATTTTATGGTCGACATAATCGTCCATCAGAGCAATTAATTCGGTTAACCATGGGTCGTTTTCGCACTACGTTTACTCTATGTGATAATACGCATCCGCAGAGACGTCGAACAGTGCGCACCGAAGAAACAATTGCCGCTGTAGAGCAAAATGTTGAAGAGGACCCAGTCAGAAGAGGAGTCAGTTACCGTTAATGGAGACCGGTATAGAGCCATGATAACCGACTATTTTGTTCCCGAATTGGATGGCATGAATGTGGATGAGTTGTGGTTCCAACAAGACGGCGCTACATGCCACACAGCGCACGTCACAATCGATTTATTGAAGGAAACATTCGATGAGCGCATAATTTCGCGGAATGGACCTGTCAATTGGCCACCAAGATCGTGTGATTTGACACCATTGGATTATTTTCTTTGGGGATATGTGAAGTCGCTCGTCTACGCCAACAAACCAGAAACGTTAGGGGACTTGGAAGCCAACATTCGTGGCGTTATTGCCGACATACGGCCCCAAATGCTCGAAAAAGTGGTTGAAAATTGGACCTGTAGAATTGGCTTTATTCGAGCCAGCCGCGGCGGCCACATGCCCGAAATCATATTTAAACATTAATGGCATAAAATTATCCTTCCAATAAAGTCAAATTGATGGGCATTAAAACGATTTTCTTGTGTTTTATTTCAATTCGAAGTTCTATACCTCTAAAAAAACACCCGATATATGTATTTATATATATTTGTATATACATATACACAGGTATTATAAAAAATTCTTGGCTTGTTTTCAAACCATAAAAAGTACAAGAATTGTGTTCATATCGAAAGTTTTCACATCACTGAAAGAAAAGTACACATATTCGTGAAATAATAAAAATAATTTTGTAATTTTTAACAAAATATTTACACATATGGGGCCTACTGTAATTGTTAATATCTAAGTACACATTGTTTCTTATGTACATATTTATTTATTTATTTATAGTATTTTTGTATGTATGTGTGTGTGTGTAGAAAATAATTGTTTACGTACATGCTTCGTAGGCGCTGATGTGCATAGCATCATATTTTGGTGTTGCCCCAATGTCAGCTCGATGAAATACCAACACGTACACGCACACGAACAGAATGGACGCGCGCACACACACACGCACGCACGCAGCCCACACCCGGCAGATATTTATTAATGCGGCAGCGGCAAAACCAAAAGTGCGTCGTATATATTTATATATATTTATGTGTGTGTGTGTATATATTTAACTCAATAGTGATGTTTTTTGATATATTAAATTTGTTGCTTTTGTTTTTGTTGTTGTTATAATTGAGAGCACAAAAGAAAATGCAGCAATTGTTGGCGAGTTTTTTTAACTGTTAAACGACTGTCGCTGTTGGCTGGTTGGCAATGCGTGTGTATAGATCTTTTGGTAGCTGTTGTTGTTGCTGTTGCCAAAAAAAACTTGCATACGCACACCGACTGTCAGAGGGACAGTGCAACACAGACGACGCACAGTGTTGCATGCATGCGAGACAAGTTGCAAGTTGACTGTGAGCGAAAATTTGCACACGTTCTGGCAACTGCTGCTGTTGCTGTTGTTGTTGTTGCTGCTGATGGTTAGTGTTGTTGTGGCTGCTGGTGTTGTTGGCTCTGCTGCCGCAAAAGGCGCCTGTGTTGTGGCAGCAATGTGCACACAGACACAATTTGTGCTGCTGCTGTTGTTGTTGTTGTTGTTTCTTACTATTGTTGTTGTATTACAATGATTAAGCCGAACGTTGTTGTCAATTAAACTCCTCTTTTTCTGGCTTATTCGAGCGTATTTTCAATGTTGTTGCTGCTGTTGTTGTTGTTTTTGTTGTCATTTGTTATATTATATATTTTACACAGATACGGCAACGCTGCGTAAAAAAATCCGCTCATGCCCGAGTGGCAAATTTTGCATGTTTTTTTGTAACAATTTTTTTTTTGTTTTTTGTGTTTTTTCTGTTGCTGCTTACAACTGCTGCTGTTGTTGCTGTTGTATATAATGCGATATGTTTTACATATATATGTATGCATGCGTGTGTTTGTGTTTGTATATATTTACATATGAATATCTCGTTTTGTTTTTGCATAAATGTTGTGCAGCTTCGCAATTTTCATATATTAGTAATTTTTATTTTAATTATTTTCGCCCTTTTTTTCCACACTCAACTGTGCTCAATGCGCGTTCGGGTTTCTTGTGGTTGTTGTTGTTGTTATTTTAAAATAATTCAAAAGTAAGAAACATTACTTTTTTAATTATCTCTCGCTCGCTCTGTGTGTGTGTATGTGTGTATGTATGCAGGCGCTGTGCTTTTTAACTGTTTGTTGTTGTTGTTATTAATTTAATTTCTGATTGCACTTTTTTCTTTACATAAATTTCAATTTATTTACTTTTGCTTTGCTTGTTGGTTTTTTTTTGTTTGTATGTTTTCGTAACTCAACAAAAATGTATTAACAAAAACGTTCAGTTTCGAAAAACCTGCGATAAGAATAATTGTTGTTGTTATAAATATTTCATTTTTTTTGTTGTTTTCATAAAAACGAAAATTCAACAAAAATTTCGCGTTTTCGCCAATCGACACGCACTTTCCGCGCACGCAAAAATGCGTTCGCGAAATTTGCACTAATTTTGCAAAAAAAAAAAACAACTTTGCAATCTTCACGACGCGTCGGTGGGCGGCGGGCGCGGCGGCCGCGAACAATTCAATCAGCACGTTTGCGCATGTTTCACACTCTTCAGTTATGGTTTTTGTTGGCTGTGCGACAGTTTCTAGTTTCGTTCTTGTTTTCGTTTAAATTTATAAAAAATTCAATTTTGCGTTTTTTAAGGTTAACTGCGGCGTTCAAGTGGCGCTGCCTTTGACTGCTTCGCTGCCAACGTTTCGGCTGGCCGAGACAGCAGACGTGGCGAAAAAGCTGGACCGCAACAGTTCAGGCTGCCGGCTGCAGTTTGCCACAAGAAAAACAATCAAAAAATAAATAAAATAGAACAAAAAAAGGGAAAATGAAGTTTGCAAAAATAAAAAACCCCAAATGCACAAAGAAAAACAACAACGGAAAAAATCTAACGAAGCTCAGTGTAGGAGTAAATCGTAATTTGCGTAGGAAAAAGAAATAAAAATGCAACAACAAAAAAGATGAAAATTGAAAAAACTTGAACCGAAAGACAGACGCAAAGCCAGCGCCATTGCAATTTTTTTTCGCTTGCTTGTTGTTAATTTTGCGCCACGGCACAACCCGTCGGCAATCGGACAGTTGCAGGTGCAGCGCACAGAAAATTAAAAACTGACAAAATTTTCCCTCCGCGCCACACTCCGTTTGGCGTTTTTCTGCTCCCTTTGTGGCGTTTTTCTACATTTCATTTGCTGTACTTTTTAATTTCCTGCTTTTTGGGCAAAAACATGTAAAAATAAAACACCTCCAATTTTTTGTATGCATTTTTTTTATGCAAAGCTTTCAAGGTTTCTCCTTTTCGTCTGCTGGGCGCTTTGGCGATAGTTTACGCAGCTGATTTTCGGTGGATGGAGTGTTGATTTTTCATTATGCCTTGGCAGAGTTTCGGCAGCGAGAAAGAGACGTGCAATTTTTCCTGAACTTCTGAATGTCTGGCGGCACCGAAGCAAACGGAAGCAAAAAGAAGTGAGAAAATTGTGCGGGCATTTGAATTGAAAGTTCTTATGTTTAAATCTCAAATTAATAATGCGAATTTGTTTCTAATACTTGGAAACTTTAGGATATGTTTCCTTCACTTTTGAGAATAAAATTGTTTAAGACAATCTATGAGAATTGAAATTAGCAAACATTTAAAAGTCCCTTCCAAAACATGGACACTTGCTGAAAGTGACTAAGTTTTGGTCCTTTAGTTGAGCTATTGTGCCAATTATAAATCTATAAGTGAGATCTAAAGAGGCACAAACCACAGACATCTTTTCCATAAAATCACTAATTCAATGGCTAGAAGTGTCAAGTCCTGAATTAGCTGTGACATAGTTTCGAATGAAAATGGAATCAACCTCAGTTAGACCGAGTAACTAAAATCTTTGATAAAAGAATAAAAAATGTTTGTAACAAGAACTTGGTATATTTTCTACTTTAAGTACAATGAAATCACAGGCCTTGAAGTCTAGAACAGTAATCAAAATTTACATTGCAAAAGGCCCCGAAAATGGAGTTTTCAGCGCTTGCAATTGAATGCATTTGTTGCCGCTGCCGTCGGGCTTTGTCCACTTAGTCTTTGAATGAAAGGTTGTCCGGCAGTTCACGTTCCAGTAGCTCATTCCCCATTAGAGTCTTTTGGCGAAAGCATATGTGCCTAGAACTTTCGAAATCTGCGCATTAAGTAAAGTAAAGTGAGCAACAGTCTCAAGTCAAGGACTAGTTTTCAAACCGATTGCAATATTAATTCAAAAAAATATTGACTACAGAATGATCCAACGAAGACTACAACCACCTTCAACATTAATTTCATGATAATAAAAAAAAAAATTCAATAAATTTCTAATAAAAAAACACAAGTTGCCAAAAATTTGAATACAAAATAATAAAATTAAAAAAAAATAATAATAAAAATAAAATCAAAAACTAAAACTAAAAAAATATTAATATTAAAAAATTAAAAAATTAATTGAAATTTAAAACTAAATTGAAAACTGAAATTTATATGGAAAATTTGAAATTATAGAAAAATAATTTAATTGTAGGAACATTTAATTAAAGCTATAAAATTGAGTTAATTAAATTATTTAAATTAATTAACAATTAATATAATTGAAATAAAAATATTAAAATTTAAAATAAAATAAAATAAAATAAAATAAAATAAAATAAAATAAAATAAAATAAAATAAAATACAATTCAATTATATAAATTTTAAATTATTACTTGAAATAATAAATTTAAACAAATTAAAAAAATAAATAATTAAAGCAATTAAATACTTCTTCAATAAATAGTTAATTAATATTTAAATAATAATTATATTTATTCATAATGTCTAAAAAAATTAAAAATAAAAATAAAATCAAAAACTAAAACTAAAAAATATTAATATTAAAAAATTAAAAATTGAATTGAAATTGAAAATTGAAATTTATATAGAAAATTTGAAAGTATAAAAAAATAATTTAATTATTGAAACAATTAATTAAAATTAAAAAGCAATAAAATTATATAAAAATGTAGGTTAGGTTAGGTTGAAGTGGCTGCCTCTGTATGAGACACACTTAGGCCTCTTAATGGGCCCGTTGTGATACCACAGGATTCCACCCGTTTGAAATGCGTATGCAACACTGTTTTTTCAACATGTGATACAACACACATTTCAAACGGATGGGGAAAGGGAGGGGAGGGGACCTACAGTTTAACGCCGAATCCGAACGGCGATGGGCAGTTTTTTCTTTCACACTTGGAGGTTTTGCCATTGCCTGCCAAAAGCGCACTTGTGCGATTCTTGTAATTCTCATTCCCTTCATGTGGATAGCGACAGAAGTAGATGAGTGTTTTTTCCAGCCCTAACCAGGAATCGAACCCGGGGCGCTCGGTATGAGAAGCCAGCGCGCTACCCGCTGAGCTATCGAGGCCGACCGATAAAAATGTAATTATTAATTGAAATAAAAATATTAAAATTGAAAATTAAATAAAGTACAATTTAATTATATTAATTTAAAATTATTACTTGAAATAAAGAATTTTAAAAAATTACAAAAATAAATATTTACAGCAATAAAATATTTCTTCAATAAATAGTTAATTAATAATTGAATAATAATAAATTCATTGATAATGTCAAAACAAATTTTAATTGAATTTATTGAAAAAGTTATTTCACTGAGAGTAACCAGCAAACTGAAAAATAATTTGGAAAAAATTGAAAAATGGAAAAATAAAGTAACATTTTTGTAAAAGCAAAAAAATGGATTTGAAAAAAAAATGAAAACTTTTCAATAAAAAGTTACATAATTATAAATGCTATTTAATTTCAATTATATTTATTATTTAATTTAATTAATTTAATGTTAATGTTAATGCAAATTAACCAAAGTATTTAAAAATTAGATAAGCAATTGAAAGAATTTATTTCAAAAGTTACTGAATGAGAAATGTATTGAAAATTTACGTGAAAGCAAAAAAGTTATTTTAAAAAATGTAAACTTTTCAATTAAAATTAATATTTTCAATTAATTAAAAATTAATTTAAGTATTTTTACATAAAAATATAAACCATAAAAGAAAAAAGCAATTTTATAAGTTATAAAAAATCAATAATAATAATAAAAATGATAAAAATCTAATTAAAAAAAATTAACTAAACGCAGATATGGATATTCAAATATAATACAAATTAAAATAAAGATTAAAAAAAAAATCAAAAACCATGCAAAAGCAAAATTAAGATTAAAATTAATGTTAAAAAAAATTAACTTTTAAATGCACAGCGTAAGGAAAAAACGCTTCCAATATATGGAAGAACTGAACTTCCTGAACTGCTTAGTAAGCGTAGAACATAGAATATAGAATTCTTATACGATTCTCAAGAGCCACAAATTAGTTCACAAACAATGAAAAGCAAAAAAAATTGGAAGAAATCTTGAAAACATCGAATTTGAAACTTTTTCGCATGAATGAACTGAAGTTGTAGCAATGATTCACAATTCAAACAGACTTTATTCGATTCAATGTGCTTGAAAAATCATCACAACTTCAGATGAAAAAAGACCGAATGACAGATCTCGCCTGGACCTGCGGTACACACAAAGGAAAGGCCACCAGATTTCTAAAATAAAGGGAATCACAATGGACCCAACAGGGTCTCCAAGTGGAACTCCTTCTGTGACCTAACCTAACCTTATATGAAAGTTTGTCATTGAAACTTCAGAGACTTTAAAAAAGATTGTATAGAAACCGGGAGAATTACTGCTTCAATCAAATAGACTTCATTTCGATAGAGAGTTTCTTTTGAGAAGAAGTGACATTTTGTAGAAAGTGGAAGAATTCTGCCTTCGATCGAAAATGGAACAATTCAATTCCGATTCAATGCACTTACAAATAAAAAAATACGTCAAGCTTGAAGTTTTAATTATTTAAATACAATAAAGAACTTCTTCGGAATCCAGACTCAACTTGTATTAAAAACATTATGAAAAGAAAATCAAGGACTCTCTCTAATCAAGTTACTTAAATTTGGTCTGAAAATTGATCATTTTGAAATTGATTTTCTTTAATAAACTTGACAAAAACTTGACAAAACTTTACAAAACTTGACAAAAACTTTACAAAGATAACATCGTGGCACAATTTTTTACAGGAAGTGGTGGCGTTCGTTTTTATGAGCGTCGGAGGGGCTCACATATCTACAGGTAGTTTATATGGCCACATGATTCCATTAGTCAAACATTAATTTGGCAATTGAGTAGCCATTAAATCAATCAAATCCATGTTTTGTTACCAAGACACTTTATAGATTAGAAATGACTGGAGCGTTATCGATTGTGTCCACGTTTACTTCAAGAAGAGACATTAGTCGGTCTGCCACGTTGGTAGGCCACATCAGACAAATTAGATATGCCTCGAGATTATAAACGTGGACTATTTGCACTAAGAAAGATTTTCAGATGAGAAGCTGAGAGTTTTTCTATATTTTTTGTAGGGTTGACAGTGCGTTTTGAGCGCATAGAAAACTTGGAGTTTTTATGGCAAAAATAGAAATGAATCAAGAAATCAACATTTGATCAGCCAAATATGGGAACCTTTCTTTAAAGAAAGATCAAAATTTGTATTGCTGAACTGTTTGAAAGATCCAAACCCAACCGAATGCAGTGACAACTTATGCAATTTTCAAAAATTTTTCTGGCATTTTTCGCAAGCAGCGCAACTTAGTCCGCCTTGTTTTTAAGTAATTTTTAAAGCCACTATTTTTTTACACATAATCTTTTTTTCAATTCTTTGACAATTATTCCGCATTGTTTGATGTTTCGTTGTCTGCTATTTTCACTGTTTGTTTCATTTGTGTTTGTTGTTGTTTTTTTTTCATTTATTCTTTTCAATTAGCAATTTTTCGCTGCATTATTTGCATTGATTTTCTTCACTGCTGAGCCACCATAACAATTCTTAAAATTTTTCAGTAGTTTATTTATTTCTTTATTTTTTTCTGTTGTTTCCGCACATCTTTCTCTCACTTGATAGCACTTTGGAATATTTCAAAGTAATTTATTTTTTTTTTATTGGAAATTTTGTGTGCATTAGAAATTTGTTACGCTTGACGCCGACTCGCGCGCACACGGCTCGAACGCGCTCTGCCGCTGTGGCAAGGCGGCTCGCAGCAAATCGCAGAATCGCCACGAGTCGAGCTTCAGCGATAATAAACGCTTAGAAGGCGACCAAAGTCAGCCAGCGAAATGCAATTTTACCGCGCGCTCAGAAAACGGCGAAACCGCAACGAAACGCGCAACGCGCTAAGCAAAATGCGTTGACGGCTTTAGCGGTTTGGACAGCAGTGACAGTGGCCGCCGTCGCGGGCGGCTGGCCGAGAAGCGATAAAACGCAATGCAATGCAATGCAACGCAACGCGCCGCTGAATGTCGCACACACTTGGCGGGCGGTTTTTGGTGCGCGGCCTGCGAACGAACGACCGACCGAAACGGCGAAAAAAGAATGTGGCCAGCGCGCGCGCGTTTAATTGTCAAATAATGCGAAAAGTCAGAAAAACGACAGCGGAGACGACAACACCAACCGACGACCACGACAACGACGACGACGACGGCGGCGACGTCGTTGCTTTCGTTGCAATTGCGGTGCAGTTCTTACAGACGTTGTTCTTGCTGTTCTTGTTGTTGTTCTTGTTGTTGTCGATTTTTAATATATATTTTTTTGTGTGTATGATTGTTGCTGTTATTGTCATTGCAGTTGCGAAAAATTTTGCTCAAGTGTCGCGCTGCAATGCCGCGCCGCGCTTTCCATTACAACAATAACGACAGCGGCCGCGTAAAAACTTGAACGCGCCGCCTAAGAATCAATTCGATTTCCTTCAGCTCGTTCGCGCACTCGCTCGCCACTCAGCACTGCACAGCACTGCACCGCACTCGTCCAATAACAACAACAATGACAAATCGCACAGCAGCGAAGAAATTGGCAATTCCGGAGCGTTATTTGTTGCTGCGCTGTTGGTGATTGTTGTTAACCGAAATGCGGCGATAATTGCGAGCGGATAAACAAACAAAATGCGGCGCGCAGCGGAAAAATGCAAAAAGAATTTACTATTGGTGGACGCGATCGGACGCTACTCGGATCGACTCGGGCCGCGTCCGAAAATGCGTTCCGTTGCATATCGGATGCGTTGCGTTTATGCGACTGCCGAGCCGACTGCAAAAATTATATCACAACACAACAGAACGCGACGCGACGCGACGCACTGCGACTGCAGCGATGGCGTTAGCGGCGGCAGCGACGGCAACAGCGACGGCACAACAATTCCAAGTTGCTGCAACACACAACAATCGATTGCAGGCGTCGCGGAGAGAACGTCGCACGCGAGAACAAACGGCGAGAACGACGCGAGCGCAAGCAGCGGAGAGCCAGCACTGCATAGGGATTGCGGACGGACGAAGATTTGCGTCGAAGGAGCGCCGCAGAAAAATGCATACGCGTCGCGACCACGTTGCACGTTGCATGTGCACGTTCAGCAGCATGTTGCACGTTGCAACGGCGCGCCGCAGTCGCCCAACGCCAGCCACCAAAAGTGCTCAAACATTGCCACCCAAAAAACTCCACTTTTTCTGAGGAAAATAACCAACCAAAATAAAAAATAAAAAACTGCACGCGAGAGCCCCCCTGCGCCCAGTGCCAGCTGTCATGCAGAGCGCAAAAGCGCCGCTGATAATTGCGTGATGAAGCGAGAGGGCAGCGAATCGGTGAATGCAGAATGGGCAGCAGTATGTGACCAAAACACGCCAGTCAGCCAGCCAGCCAGCCAGAACCCAAATGAGCGAGAACAACTCGCACACACACACAGCTAGCTGCCCTCTCTGTCAATGCGGCGCACCCCGCCGCCACCGCCGCCGCCGACACACGACCAAGTGCAAAAAATGCAAAAGCCACCATTACCCAATACCAGCGCACAAACAAACACAAATATGTAAACACAACACACATGCATGCAGTGCAGCCCCACTGGACAACAACAAAAGCAACACCAACAGCAAGTAACAGCCGAGCAGCTCTTGAGCCAAGTTTGCATTTTTTGCAGTTTCGCTTTTCTGGCAAAACGTGGCGCGAGCGAAAAAAGTTTTCCATCCAAGCACACAATAAGGACTTGTGCGCATGTAGTGGTGCATATGCAACTCAAACACACACATACACACCGATGCACACAAAGCATGTAAAACTGCGCGGCGCAGAACGATTCTGGCCACTACACACCATGCTGCGAGCATTTCACCACAGTTGTCGCTTTTTTACACAAACACTCACACACACTCGCACGTACAATAATAACTAATACAGAATAAAAAAATACGCAAAAACTCACTCAGAAATGGCGTAAAAATCGCACTCATGGACTCTGATGACAGTGTGCAACACACTGAGAAAAAAACGCAAGGCTCGTCTTGGCTGAAGAACGTTGTTAATGACGTAAACGCATCGAATTGAAATGAATGAGCGGAAAATATTTCAAGCTATTGAAAATGTTTGACGTTAACGCCAAACCAGAGCAATGTTTCGGAACCTCACAATAGTGATGGTCACAGCTATGATGGTCACAGTTCTGTGAGTGCCGAAAGAACTGAAATTATTTAAGGTGTCGATATCGTAAACAACTTCTGACAATAAAATTGGTTATTGTTTTGTTCAAATTTTTTTGTTTACTCTTTTTAATTTGACTTTGTAAGGACTTAAGCGATGTCTGAACATTTCTATCTATAATAAAAATTACCTTTTCAAAGTCATTTCCAATTTTTCGGAAGACTCTAATGGTTTGTCATCCCCATCCGTTTGAAATGTGTGGTGTATCACATGTTGAAAAAACAGTGTTGCATACGCATTTCAAACGGGTGGAATCTGTGGTATCACAACGGGCCCATTAAGAGGCCTAAGTGTGTCTCATACAGAGGCAGCCACCTCAACCTAACCAACCTAACCTAATGGTTTGTCATTATTTGTCACAAAATGCAGAAATAGTTGGAAAGGTTTCTGAAAATTGTGTTATATGATAATGTTTAACAAATTTTAGTGATGTTTGGACCAGAAAGTCTCAGGAAGTCTGTACAGGAAGTCTGTACCATAAAAAATGTAAGTCTGTTACCAATGTTGCAAATTGCAATTGTGGTAGAAAGCACATTCAAACCTAACTACTGGAGAAGAAATAAATCATCTCAACTTTTAGAAGACGCTTTCGAAAACCATCTAAGCTCTTTCTTAGAAATTCAAATATGTCAAGATTTCCATCATCCAGATATCCATCAGGATTGAACTAAGTAACTGTAAGGTTATGAAGGACAACGAAGGACTCATAGGTTTTAAAAATATCCAATTTGGAAGGGTGGGTCAGCACTGTATTACCACAGAATCGTTATTAACTTTCAAACTAGACCAAACAAGTTACGAAGCACAAGTTATGAAAAAGTTTTAAAAGTTAAGAAACTCTAACTCTGTGGGCAAAGTTTACGATATGATGAGACCCTAATCCTGTTGTTTTTGTTTTCTACAAAACGCAGAAGAGGCTGATGGTTTCTTTGTCCTCCATATCTTTCACGCTTCTGCGGAAATCATTGACCAGGACTTCAAGGTCATTAATTAGTATTTATTTAACTTATTTAATTTTTGCATTTACAGTCTGTCCAGTAGAAGCGTGATCGACCAAATTTTCACTTAGAGTACCGTTATCAGAAAAATTTGAATGCACCTAAGCAGCCTCATCATTTTTGTAATACGCACTGTAAAAATTGTCAGTCCCGTGAAACAATTACAAAGTACAGGGTGTTTTAACAAGATGGGCTCCGCGTGAGAGAAGCGACTTGAAGCCGTATTCCTTTGTCTACACCCTAGAGGGCCGTAAATATCACGTTTAGCTTTAGCAAAATATATGAAGAAGTCGAAGTCATTCGTAACGAGTTGGACGAATCGGTATATGGAAGCAAAAAATGTTGACGATTTGGCTGGGCGGGGCCTTGAAAAAAGACCTCCCCAAAACAGGACAAGAAAATCATTGATTTGTTTGTGACGAAGCCGGGCTTATCGTTGCGTAAAGGTAAAGCAGTTTTAGAGAAAAGTGGTGTTCAAATATCAAAAGAGACGATTTGAGGACGTTTAAGAACTAACGACGTTAAATACCGGAGCTCTTCGAAAAAACTGCTGCTTTCATCATCACACGTTCAAAAACGGCTTGCCTGGGCTTATGCCAATTCAGATCGGAATTGGAATAATGTAATATTCACGGATGAATCCCAATTTTGGGCAAATAGTAGCATACATCGATCTTAGTGTCCTGCCATCAACCGATTGCTCCAACGAACTGTTAAAGACCCAGTAAAGGTCCATGTTTGGGGCTGCTTCCCAGAAAAAGGATTTGGGCGACTTTTCGTTATTACCACCAACTTGAACGCGGTTTTGATGAACAAAATTTATGAAAAAGCTTTGTTACCATCAACTGCGAAGATGTTCGGGAGAAGAGAACTCTCTTGGATTATACAAGAAGACAACGACCACAAACATCACAGCCGAATGTTTGCTGAGTGGAAACAGCAAAATGGGATAGAAGTGTTAGATTGGCCCTCACAGTCGCCTGATGCCACCCCTATAGAAAATGTGTGGGCAATTGTAAAGCAGAAACTCAGAGGAAGTACTATATGGACAGCAAAATAGTTATCGAGACAAATTCGGCTGATTTGAAGTCGATTGCCTCGGCAACTTGCTCAGAACTTAGCGCAAAGTATGGGTCGGAGGTTTGAGGCCATAATAGCGAATGGCGGTGACTATACCTGTTATTAAACATATTGCGTACAATAAATATTATAAGCGCATAAAATGCAGTTTGTTTGAAACGAATCGGACAAATAGTTTCCAAGTTACGACGATCACGCTTCTACTGGACAGACTGTATTTAAACTTTTTTTTAAATATTTTTCACAATTTTAAACTTCAATTTTCTTAGTTTAGTTTAGTTTTTTAATTTTTTGGGCTTTAAATATTAGTTTTTTAATTTAAAAAAAATAGTGTTCGATATTTTAAACGTATGTCTTTTAAAATATTTTTTTAATTTTTTAACATTTTATTTTTAATTTTTAGTTTTCCTTGAAATAGTTTTCGCTAGTTTATTTTGTACAAATAATTTCTATATTTCAAACTTATGTCTTTTAGAATATTTTTTTTAATTATATATTTTTGAAAAGCAGTTAAGCAGGTAAGTGAATGATGGTTTCCTTGTCCTCGATATCTCTGAAGCTTTTGCAGAAATCATTGACCAGGTGGTCCAGTCCTAATCTTCCAGCGTAGTTGCTCTATGCCGAACTGTGAGTGAAATATTTGCTAATAAAAACAACTCTAAGCCCACTCTTCGGAATCAGCATTGAATTATAAATCCTGTTACATTTAATTCCTCTCCACTTGAACCAAAACGTTTCCGCTTTAGGCACACAGTTTTTTTTTCCAGTGTACAACGTCAGCGCCAATGCCAACGCCAGCACTGGCAGCAGCAATGAAAAATGCGCACACAGCAACACTGCCACACAACCAGCAACAAACCGCACCCCCTTCTCCAGTTCCTGCTCCGCCCTCTTCCACAAGCGTTACTCAATTTTTTTGCGGTTAGCGCTGAGACGATTTTTCTTGCTTCAACTCGAATTAAGAGAGCGCGCACACGACTTCAAGTCTCTTTCGCTGCTCAAGAACTACCCTGCCACAATAACAACAACTGCAACAACACTAATAAGAACAACAACAACAACAGTAAGAACACATAAGAACAACGCATTGTGGTAGATTTTCGCATTAAAACTGCAACAACCTCAGCCACAGCGAAGGGAGCGCAACGCTTCTGCTTGTCGGTCGGGGCGGTGGGTTGGGCGCTGTGTAACATTGTGTTTGTGTGTGTGTGTGTGTGAGCGCTACAATTCGCGCGCAAGTGCGAGGGGGTGGCGGGAATGTTACGCTGTCTTCAGAGAAAAAAGTGCATTATTTAACTTTGGGGGTTTCACTCAATTTCGAGCGCGGGGTTTTTCGCGCCGCTCTAATAGCAGCTCGGGGAAATTTGTGCCCGCTAATTTGCCAGAGGGCTGCACAGGGCCGATTGCCTTAAGCTGGTAATTACAAATCCAAATAAAGCTCCCACTACGAAAAGATTAGTGCTGCAAAAAAAGGTAGTAGAAAACTGTGCTTTCTGACTTGAAGTGACGATTTTGATGTGTGGGATATATTTGTTGCGGTAATAACTATGTGCGATTTCTGAATGATGAAATTCGTTTTTGTGATATATAAATTGTTTCAAGATATATCTTTATCGGCGAACAGATGGTTGAGCATTGTGTCAATGTGAAGCTTTGGCTTTGACTTTAGCTCTAAGAACAAAGTATGAATAATGATTAAGTACTTTTGTATTTAATTTCATTTTTACAAAATTTAATTGTAGGACTTTTTAATCTTCATACAACTGTTAAAAAATGAAGCAAAAATATAAATAATAATATTAAAAAAAATCTATATTATTTTAGAATGGAGCTTCAAGTATATTTCTAACAAAAAAATATTTTAAAAATGTTTTTGAACGCAAAATTTATTTTCTAAATAAAAAACAAATCAATTTTGAATTTATTTTCTAAATAAACAGAAAATCAATTTTGAAGGTTAAACTTTATTTCGAATTCTAAAAACTTGTTAGTAAGTGAAATTTGGTTTAATTATCATATAAAATTAAATGATAATATTTAGTGTCCGACCGAATATTCGGTTTCGGCTTCGGTTTCGGCCCAAATAAGTAGTTTCGGTTTCGGTTTCAGTTTCGGCCAAAAAATGGCCGAAGAGCCGAAACCGAAACTTTCTAGAATATTTTTTATATTTATTGTGTAGCAGATATATAGTAAAATGAGGAGTAATTTAGATGCCAGCAATGTAAATAAACTTCTTTTTTTGGCATATAATATTAAATGATTTAATTTTGAATATAATCGAGTAAGGTACGAAATGGTGATTTCTTCTTGTTTACGTTTTTAAAAAATGAATAAATTGTTTTTATTAATATTGTTTGTTGTAATTGTTTGTTTGTTCTTTATTTACTTAATGTAAAATTCGTTTGTTGAAAATAGTGCTTGATATGGTGATTTTTATTTCAACTAGAAAGTTTCGGTTTCGGCCGAATATTAAAAAAAATCGAATATTCGGTTTTGGTTTCGGCCCAAAAAAGTGGTTTCGGTCGGACACTAATAATATTTAATCAATCTGAATTCAGTAAATATATACTTAATACATTTTTTATATTAAAGACATTTTTTTTAAATTTTTTTGTCTTTAGAACTCATAATCGTTAGTAAAATGTTTATTTAATTCATTATGTTTTACTTTTATTTCATTTTAATTATTTTTTAAATTGTATTTTAGTTTTACTTATATATTTATTTATACTTATTTATTTGTTTTAAATAATTTTTACTGTTTTCAATTTTTTAACTATTATTTAAATTATAACTTTTATTTAATATTCGAAATATTTTTCACTGTTTTGCACTTAAAATTTTTTAATTTTTTTAGTGTTTCTTTAATGCATTTATTTTCTTAATGTTAATTTTAAAAAATAAATTTCGTTATTATAAACTAATTTTTTGCTTACAGTTTTTTTAAATTTGTTTTATACTCTATTATTTTTTTATACATTGTTTTCTCTATTTTAAACTCAAAATTTGTTTCTTTACAGTTTGTTAAATTTATTTATTTTTCGATGTCTTTAAATTTGTTTTTTGTTGTTGTTGTTGTTTGTTTTAGTGTTTGAATTAATTATTATAATATTAATTAGTCATTATAATTTTTTAATTTATTTAAAGTAACTTTCGCTCGTTAAGTTAGTGGTTATTTAACTTATTTAATCATTTAATTAATTTTTCATTTACTTCATATATATTATAGTTATTTTCATTAATTTTTAATTAACATTTTAATAATTTTCACTATTTTCTTCAAATTTCTTAGTTTAGTGTTTTTTGTTTTTTGATTTTTACATATTAGTTTTTTAATTTTTGAAAAATAGTTTTCGATATTTGAATCGTATGTCTTTTAAAGTATTTTTTTTAATTTTTAATTTTTATTTTTAATTTTCAGTTTTCTTTGAAATAGTTTTCGCTAGTTATAACTTCAAAGTCCTTAAGTTAGGGGTTTTTTTAATTTTTTATTAACTTTTCAATTTTTTCAAATAAATTTTGGTATTTTAAACTTGAAAATTCTTAGTTTGGCGTTTTTTTAAATTGTTTAATTCCGTAGTATTAATTTTCTAATTTCTTAAAGTTGTTTTTGATATTTTAACCTTCAAGTTTTTTCTTTGTTTAAATTTTTTTTAATTTGTTTAATTCTTTATTGTTTCCTTTTTAAATTTTTTTAATATCGTACAACAAAGCAACAAAGAATCTGCAGTTAATTATGAGTTTCTACATTTAATATTTATTGTTATCGCACGAAAATGTTAATTTTTTTTAATAACAAAAATGCAAAAAAATATTTTCTACTACCAAATAATGTTTACTCATTCGTTACAGCAACCCATTTTACACAAATCCCTTCCCCATTCTTCTTCTGTTGGCAAATTCTTTTCATGCGATTGAATAAAAAACGCACTCAAAGCTGCGTCACTTACACGAAAATACGCTCGCATGCAGCCACACAAACACGGAGTCCAAGCCGCATTTCGCTGCTCACTCGCTTTCTGTTTGTGCTTCTTCTTCCTCTTCGTCTGCTGCTTCGCGTATTCTTTACCAACCAAATGCCAACACAAAAGTGCATTTCCTCAGCTTGCGCCGAATCGCTGTGCGTGTGTGTGTGTGTGTGCGTGCGCGGCGTGCTGTGGTGTATTGCGGTGTGGTGTGGTGAATTGAGTGGCGCACTCAGTCGCTCAGAACGTCACTCAGCACGGCGCGAGTGGCCAATGGCGGCGCCACTCTCGTTGGTGTGCGGCAATTGAGCGCCAAGTGCGCAATTCGCTTAGCCCCATGGCAACGTTTAAGCCAATGTCGGCACTCGGCTGACGTGTGGATTAGCGGCACACAAGCGATTTTTAGGCGAAAGGAGCAATGTGAGCGCACCGAATTGCTGCGGGCGGCTGTTTGTGTAATACATTAAAAACCCCAAGACATGATTTCCTAGAAGAATGAAAATTCCACCAACGGGCGTTGGCGGCGTAACAGCTCAAAGCCACAACACGATTTGAATTGTTTAATGAATCCCCAAAACAGTGAGCGTTGTAAAGCGCCCGAATCACCTTCAATTGCATACAACAATTACATGAACAGCAACAATAACAACAACAAAAACCAAAGCAACAATAGCCACAGCAACTGACTGCGTCGGTATCGACATCGGCCGCGGCCGCAGCAGGCAGACAACGACCTGCTTGACACTCGCTCAAGGTATTATCTCATTTTTATTGCCATTGTGTTTTGTTGTTGTTTTTGCTGTTGCCTTTTTGCCTTACTTTTTGCCGCTGTTGTTGTCGATGATGATTTCCATTGTTGTTGCTGTTGAACAATTACGTTACAACGACAGCAGCAACCATGAAACAGCTACATTGTCGGCGGCAACGTGGCAGCGCAGCCGCCAGCCGCGCCAATTTTCCACAACTCATCGCAGCTCCATCATCCATCGATTCACCAATTCGCCGCTCGGCTGCCGAAGTCTGGCAGTGGCCACTGGTTGTTGCGGCAACATTATCGCACAGCGATAAGGCAATTGTGAACGATGGACAGCAACAATGTGCCGACTTGCTTATCGCGATCGTGTGCTTTGTTGTTAGTAGTGTTGTTGCTCTTTTCACTTTCCCACATGACACGCAAATTGCCGAGTGGAAGGGCGAAAAGTGAGGTTATGGTGAGGTGCGCCTCAAGATCGCCATTGTGGCATTGATCGTCAATTTAAGTTTAACTAATTTAAATTTTTTTAGTTTAATTTGGATTTTTTTCACAATTGGTTAAGTTTTTTGCAAAAAAAAAATTTTTTAATTGGGAATAATATATGCAATAAATGAGATAAGAAATTTACGTAAAATTAAAAATAAAATGACTTAATTAAATTAAATTAATTGAATTAATTATAATTAAAAACAGATCGCAATTGTGGCATTAATTGTCAAGTTAAATTTAACTATTTTAAATTGTTTAGTTTTAATTTTGAATTCTATTTACAATTGTGAAAGTTTTTTTGAAAACAAACTATAAAAATTTAGAAAAATAAAATTAAAAATTAAATTAATTAATTTAAATAAAATAAGATCGCAATTGTGGCACTGCTCGTAAAGTTAAATTTTACTCTTTCAAATTTTATAGTTTAAATATTATTAAATATAATTGAGTTTTTTGCAAAAAATTATAAAAATTTATAAATTCATTTGCAAGATAAATGAGAAAGAATTTACGTAAAATTAAAAATAAAATTAATTAATTAAAACCAACATAAGATCGCAATTGTGGCATTGATCGTCAAGTTAAGTTTAATTAATTTAAATTTTTTAGGTTTAATATTGATTTTCTGCAATACGAAAATTACAAAAATTGAGAAAAATAAGAAAAGAGAAAACGAAAAATGTTAAATTTAACTATTTAGAATTGTTTAGTTTTAATTATATTTTTTTTGCAAAAAAAAATCATAAAAATTGAGAAAAAGATCTGCAAGAGAAATTGACATATAGTTAAAAAAAATAATTCATTAAAGTTAAAAAACTTTGCAGTTGTGACACTGATCGTCAAGTTAAATTAATTTTTTAATTTTAATTTAGATTTTTTTACAATTGTTTAAAAATTTTTGCAAAAAAAAGCTTTAGAAAATTAAAAATTAACGTAAAACTAAAAATAAAATGCAAAAATTAAATACTTCAATAATAAGAAATAATTTAAATAATATCGCAATTGTGACGTTGATCATCAGCTAAAAAAAAAGTTAAGTTAAAAAAAAGTTAAAAGTCAAGTTAAAAAAAAAACTAACAAAAAGTTTTTGAAAAAAATTCTAAATATTAAAAAAAATATTTGCAAGATAAATGAGATAAGAAAATTTACGTAAAATTAAAAAAAAAACTATTTATTTAATTTAAATAAAAAAAATTGCAATTGTGGCATTAATGGCCAAATTAAATTTAACAGTATTAAATTGTTTAATTTTAGTTGGTTTTTTTTATAATTCTTAAAGTTTCTTGCGAAAACGAATGTAATAAGAAATTTACGTAAAATTAAAATTAAAAAAAAATTAATTGACATTAAATTTCAATAAAAAGTTTTTGAGTAAAGAGAAATCTCATAAATTCAAAATATAGTTTCAATTTACCATAAAAATTAAAAACATAAATTTTAAAGAAACAAATTGAAAACCAAATCATTGAGTAACTTTATAGAAAAAACAAATCAAACCAGAAATAAGCTAAATTAGCAAAATTAAACTACACGTAACACTTGCTGCCCAGCTGGAAGTGCTCGGTATCAGTATTTCAGCGAATTGTTCGGGCTTTGAACACACATTGTTGCTACCTGACTCATCAACCCTGATTATGAGTCAGTTTGTAATAATTATTGAAATTAGGTCGTGATCTTACAACACGAACAATTTCACAACTGGTCCACATAGATTGAGCTCCTAAACGATTTCACTTTGAATTTGTTATTGAACTATTCAGTGGAACTGAGAAGCTATGCTAAAAAATTAACAGTTTTCGAGTATACAAAATCAATATACAACTCGAATATATATATATATACAATCAGCAAAAGAGGCAAATGAGAAAAGTTGATTTAAAGGTCAAGGTGTAGTATTTTGAAATTGTGTCCCATTGAAACATTTCATAAGTACATAATTCGTTTAATTTGTGTTGGTCAAAATTGATTAAGAGATATCGATACTCCATGATTTGGTCATTGTGATTCATTGTGATTCATTCGACTTCAGTCAAAAAGTTTAAACGCGCGTTTTAAAGTGCAACTTTAATATTTAATATTAATGAAGGTGTTAAAGAAATATTGACGGCATGTTTTTGCTGTGAAAGTTTTGTCATGAAAAGTCTGCATTTGAAGCGTTAAAAAAACGATGACAAATCTAGTTTATGATGAACTTGGAATACATACTTAAATGTGCGTCAGTTTGAAAGATGGTTCTGATGTTTTCGATCTGAGAATAATAATGTTGAGAATGAACTTCGATTTGGACATTCGCAAGAGTTCTATGATGACAAACTGCAGGCACTAGCGGAGTAAAATCTTACATTAACAGTTTACTACTCTAAAGTCCGTAGTGGGAAGATTAGTTGGCAAACATCCAGGAGGAAGTGCAGCAGTGTCTACATGTTTTTAATTGATCAATGTTAATTGATGATTGTTAATTGATGAAATGTTTCAATGTTTCAAGTTTCTATGGAATTGCTTGTGTGTAAATTTACTTTTCTCAAGTGTTTAGAAGGCAAAAGTGGGTTTGTAGAAATAAAGAAGGATTCATCTACAATGAGCGATTAAATAAAAATACAGCAATCAATGAGAAACCATATTGTAAAAAGTTGTCAAAATATGACAGAACACTTCTACCGTCAAAGTGTTCGAGCTCTGCCAGAAAGATGGGAAAAAGTTGTAGCTAGCGATGGATAACACCGTGCGACAAAAATTTAAAAAAATTTTCATACCGTAAAAAGCCCATATGGGCGTGAAACCAGAGACCAAACATAGTAATACTGCGTACTCAGTTTTTCATTTCTACATCCTTTGTCCTTTTAAAGGGACTTCAAAATTTTGAAGGGGATACAAAATTAAAAAAAATATAAAAAATACTTAACCTCGTTAGAATATGGCGATATGTATATCAAATGAAAGAGGAAAGACTCAAGAATTTAAATAAAATTTATTTTTTATCTCTTTGTAAAAAAAGGATATGAAAAAGGTCCTTTGAAAATTGTAATCCTTTATATCCTTGAAATTTTATGTAGAATTTTCTTGAAAAGTAAGTATGTTAAAACCAAAAATCTCCTTGATCACGTGCCAAAATTTCATTATTCTCGCTCCATTTATTTGGTATCCATTTGCAAATAAATTTGCATTTTTGTTCTTCATTAGAATTGCAGCTTCCGACTTTTTTTTAATAACTTTCGAACTAATAAAGTTAGAGTAATGAAATTTTGATCAGAGAGATTTGGAGATTTAACATAGTTACTTTTCAAGAACATTCTGTATAAAGTTTCAAGGATATAAAGAATTACAGTTTTCAAAGAACCTCTTCCATTTCCCTTTTTACAAAATAGATAAAAAACCAATTTTATTTAAATTCCTGAGCCTTTCCTCTTTCATTTGATATACACATCGCCATATTCTAACGAGCTTAAGTATTTTTTATATTTTTTAAATTTGTTATCCCCTTCAAAATTTTGAAGTCCTTTTAAAAGGACAAAGGATGTAGAAATGAAGAACTGTGTACGCAGTATTACTATGTTTGGTCTCTAGTTTCACGCACATATGAATTTTTCCCAGTGTAAAAAATACTGTCGCACGGTGTAATACTTTGAATGATTCATTTGTAATCATTTTTTCAGAATACATTTTAATTTTCATCCAGAACACAGCGAGAACTTCATTGCGCACCTTATAAAACAAAAACAAAAGAGTTATTACTTTCATCAATCATGACTACCTCTTCCATGAACCCATCACATTGTCACATTATCAGAAGTCTGCAGAACCATCCAAATGGAACAATGGCGCACACAGGATTTCACTTTGAAGTGGATTCAGTAGATAACTTTTGAGCCCAACACCATTTGAAGTCATATTTAACACCCACAATTTTTGGCAACAAATAGATTTTTTAGGGGTCTGAATCCTCCTTTCATGCGCCACTGAAATGGAATGTCATTCAATTGTCTAGCAAATGTTCAAACCCATTGTTAGTTCAAACCAAAACCCATGCAATTCTATAGCAATGGAACTGAAAATTTGTGAACAGGATGGAAACAGTAATCCGCAGTTATAAGAATTCTCCATTTATAAGCACCGAAAGTTGTGCATTTTCTTGCTGAAATGTACTCCATTCATTTCTGTGTAAGCACTTTCTCTTACAAGTGCCGGATTTTGTGTATATTATTGTTTTTTTTTTAATTCTTAACTCCTCTGAGAAGCACAGAGCCTCAACAGGGACTCAACTGTCTTGCATTGTTTACGTTCATTAGGCATTTTCATGCTTAGATATATGCGGGAAATACTGTACTGAATATATATTTCGTATAGAACCCCTCTCACCCCTCTTTGTTACTACTTTGAAACACACATTTATGTGCATTTATGTTTTTGTTAAACAAGCCTCGAATTGAATGGGCTTAGTCGTTTTAGTCCCAAAGTCGTTTTGTGCATTTTTGTATAATTCTCTGAAAATCAACACTGCCATCGGCCCCTCTGTCTGCTCGCTGCAGCGCCAACAAATGCGCCCTTCCCTGCCGCGAACTGAAACAACTCGAAAACAATTAAACTAATTTATTCCCGCAACTAAAGAAAATATTGAATGTACGCTCGTATGCCAAGACTGTGCAAATTTTCTTTGACCCATGCGAAAGTCTTCGGCTGCATTTCATTTAATTTCGCTAAAAAAATAAAAAATAAAACGAAGCGAACAATTTTCATTGCACGTTGCCTTTGCCACATGCACAATGCACACGCACACACACACACACACACACAGACACTGCAACTAAATGCATGTATTAAGTGATGTGTATGTGTGTGTGTGTGTGCGGCATTTGTGGTGCTGTGTCAAAGCGGCGGCTTCACTCGAGTTGCGTTGGGTTAGGGTAAGGTCTCTCGATTGCTGCCGGCAGTGGCGACTCTGGCGTCGCCCCAGGGGGGTGTGAGGGGGGCCGGCGATGTGTCCGAAACGTGTGCGCGCGTTTGTGCCGCTTGGCGCTGCGTTGCGCCGTGCTTGGGCCTACAATCGTTTTCATTCATTGCCAATTTGCGAGTGCAACGAAACGAACGAAGCCGTACAAACGTTCCGTATTTTTAGCAGCGACAACACGAAATTATTAAAAACACGCTGCACAACAACGGCTTTACACTGTGCACTTGTCTAGCGGCCCGCTCGTCAGCCCCTCTGCCGCCCCGAGCCGTGGGCGGCGACCCTGGCATTTTGTTGATTTTTCAGCTGTCGCTGCGGGCGGGAGCTTTAACCAGTTAACCCCTTCGGCTTTGGGTTTCCCCCCTTTGCGTCGCCAGACAACAGCAGCAACAACAACAACAACAACAGCAGCAGAAATTTACGCTACAGTTGTGGGCCAGCTGCGGTGGGGAGTGCAACAGTGCAGTGTATGCACATTTGTGGCTGACTTCGTGTGGCGGTTTGTCGGTATGTGTGTGGCTAAATACGTGTCGTTTATGGTTTCGTTGTTGTTGTTGTTGTTGTTGTTGTTGTAGTGTGGTGTGTCACGGGCTGTGGTGTACGCAGTTTGTCAACAACACTTGACGATTGCAATCTCTACAAAACCTACGAGTAGCGCACTCGCACTCGTACTCGCTCGGCAGTACGCCCGCCCCCCACCCGGCCCCCTTTAGACCGCAGCGTCTGCGGATCATCATCATTAGCAACAGTTGGCGGCGGCGGGCAGCACGCATCGGATCGTGCGTGCGGTGCCAGTACGATCGTTCTTGCTTCTCGTTGTTGTTGTGGTCTTTATTAATTTTTATTTTTGTTGTTGTAGCTACTGTACATACTAAATACATAGACACATTGCTTGACTGGACACTCTACAATATGGATAATGGTAATGGCCGTTCACTCGCGCTCACACACACACACACACACACAACTCACACCGATACACTCACTAAGCGCCGTTTTGCCTCACTCCGCTCGCAACCAAGTTGGAGACTTGAACCGAGTGGAAACAGACTTTTAATTTGCTTCCGTGTAAATGTCGCACAAGTCAACAAGCTGTTGTTATTATTGCTGATGTTGTTGTTGTTGTTGTTGTTGCCGCCATAGTCGCCAATTTACAAGGCTAACGTGTGGCAGTTTACATTTTTATTATGATTACGGTTTTTTAATGCACATAAATGGACACCATTGAGATGTCGACAATCGATGCGATTTTTCCCTTCCCCCCTACCACTTATTTCTTCGTCTACTACTGTTTCTAGTTTGCTTTGTTTTTTTGTCTTTCTTTCTTGCAATTGATTTTTACAGTTACAGAAAATCGATGTTTTCCTTTGAGCACAACAAATAAAACGACAACAAAGTGGTTAATGCAGTTTCATGGCATTAATATCCGATTAATAAATATTTAAATGATTAGTCAATAAATATTTAATGTTTGGGATTTTCGTAGCAATTTTTCGAAATTGCATGGAATGCAATGAAATTAATTTAACATTGATTCGTAGGCATTGAAGTCAAATTTTAAAAGAGATTAGCACCACATATATGATTTAAGGTTTATAAACGTTATTGCGCAATATTATTGTGTGCATATTGACTGTTGGAATTAAAAAATTCTAAGGTTAAAGTTTATTGTGGCAAATTCGAAATTGAGAAATTTAATGCTATGTGGAATGAAATTTCAGTAAAAAAAATTTAAACAAATTTAAATTAAATTTTAAAAAAATTTGAGTAGGTAAGTAAATTTTTCAGATTGCGAGAACTTTGCCAAGACGAAATGACTTTTGTGATCAAGCGAAGGGTGTCGGTGCCTTGGATGACACATTCCTGTTGTCAACCATAAATTTCAGATACTCAAGGACTTTCCCTATTTAAGGACCTACCAGCACAAATTAAGTTAGCCTCAACATTAGAAGGAAAATATGTATTGAGCAGAGATGCTACTATGGGCTCGATAGGCATTTCGGATAGCAGAGTCTTCTTAGCAGACAAAGACAAAAACACTCTACACGTCGATACAGGTCTCTTTTTTGCTGTCTATCGCTAAAGTATGATTATTGTCGAACAACAACGCGTAAGTCTCAAAAGTGTTTGAGATCAAAGTGCTCCAAATATCTAAATATGATCTCATTTAAAGTGAACAGCGAATATCGTATTCGATGAAGCCACAGACTGCATGAACTAAGAACCAAAGCTAAAGACTTCAACAGTTGGGTCATGTCGAATGAATTGACGAAGAAATGAGTATGCCGAGAGACTAAACTATGAAAGGTAGTTTCTAGAGAGCACTCAGGCTTAGTAGCCCATTGTGCTGAAGACTGAAATGTGCATACATATGTATGTTCAATTTTATAATTATTATTTTTTTTTAATTTCATTTTATTTATTTTTATTTTATTAATTTTTATTTTATTTATTTATTATTATTTTTTTTAGGTGACCACCAAGGTTTGAGACAAATTTAAAGCAGTAATGAAGACTTTGCCTGGACAACCCAATTGCCAACAAATATTTATGTATTATAGTTGAAATACTTGAACAATTGTCCAAAACTTCAAATCAAATCGATGCGCATAGTCGCTTCTTACTCGCGCTTCAGCGACGCCCGACTGACCAGCGCAGTCTCGTCCAATTTATGTTCGCATATTTTCATCATAATTGCAAATAAATGTTTATGGTGCAATTTCAATGCGAGTATGCGCCGCACTTTAAATGCGCACTAAAATATTTATCGATTGATTGCGAGCAGCATTGCGGCTTGCAGCGCCGAGTCGCTGGCTGGCGTCGCGTCGCGTCGTTTGTGAGGTGCGGCACGGCGCTGTCCAGCACTGACAAAAAATCGACTACAAGAACTGACAGCGCCGACAAGCGGACAGCGGGCGATACGGCAAGACGACGACGCCAGAATGCGAGTGCAAGTGCGAGTGGTTGCGTTAGCCGCAAAGACTAGAAAAAAGCCGAGGCGAAAAAAGCGGAAATGCATTGAGGACACAGCGCCAGCAGCCATAGATGAAAAGCACCGCAAGTGCAGCCAACTTTCCGCAAGTACCTTAAAATAAATTCCTACTGGCCAATACGCACCCACACACACACACAAAGTGCTACGAGAAACAAGCAGCAAGGAAGCGAAATATGCAGAAAAATGGAGAGCAATAAAACGTAGGAAAGGCAGACGAAAGCAGACGATGAGAAATCGTCGCATTTTTCTTGTGCATTTTTTTTCTCCTTTGTGAATTTTTATCTACTGCAAAATACTTATACCGAAAAATTATAACAAAAAAAAAACATGTAATGACATACAACAAAACGCACTAAAAGCCCGTGTTTTCTTTTGATTTTGGGTGGGGCAGCATTGGCAGCGGCACTGACTGGAGAAAAGTTGCACAAAATTAATGCAAATTTTATTGTACTACATAAGAAGTATTAAGGTTTGACTAATTCGACTAAAGGTAGTTTTTAATGATGAACAGGAAGATGATTTTGTTATTATTACTATGGACTTAAATTGTTAAATTGGTAGTGTCAATTAATTTTTAGTCTTAGTCTTAGTCTTAGTCTTAGTCTTAGTCTTAGTCTTAGTCTTAGTCTTAGTCTTAGTCTTAGTCTTAGTCTTAGTCTTAGTCTTAGTCTTAGTCTTAGTCTTAGTCTTAGTCTTAGTCTTAGTCTTAGTCTTAGTCTTAGTCTTAGTCTTAGTCTTAGTCTTAGTCTTAGTCTTAGTCTTAGTCTTAGTCTTAGTCTTAGTCTTAGTCTTAGTCTTAGTCTTAGTCTTAGTCTTAGTCTTAGTCTTAGTCTTAGTCTTAGTCTTAGTCTTAGTCTTAGTCTTAGTCTTAGTCTTAGTCTTAGTCTTAGTCTTAGTCTTAGTCTTAGTCTTAGTCTTAGTCTTAGTCTTAGTCTTAGTCTTAGTCTTAGTCTTAGTCTTAGTCTTAGTCTTAGTCTTAGTCTTAGTCTTAGTCTTAGTCTTAGTCTTAGTCTTAGTCTTAGTCTTAGTCTTAGTCTTAGTCTTAGTCTTAGTCTTAGTCTTAGTCTTAGTCTTAGTCTTAGTCTTAGTCTTAGTCTTAGTCTTAGTCTTAGTCTTAGTCTTAGTCTTAGTCTTAGTCTTAGTCTTAGTCTTAGTCTTAGTCTTAGTCTTAGTCTTAGTCTTAGTCTTAGTCTTAGTCTTAGTCTTAGTCTTAGTCTTAGTCTTAGTCTTAGTCTTAGTCTTAGTCTTAGTCTTAGTCTTAGTTATTAGTTACTAGTTAGTTACTGTTAAAGTAATCAGTTGATTTACCCCCAAAACTAAAGT